>CAUYON010085381.1:0-18334 GCA_963573935.1 Arctocebus calabarensis
AAATGTCTTCATATAATAACTGAGAAAATGCCAGGAAGGCTATGTTAATCAGTTTGATGAAAATAGTTCAGATTGTATATGAAACCAGCACATTGTACCCCTTGATTGCACTATTGTACACAGCTATGATTTAATAATAAAAACAATTAAAAAAAAGATCCTGACCATTCTGTCCTCTACCCCCAAAGTAAGCACTTCAAAAAGTTATATAGATAATTGAAACAGATTTTTTTTTTTACCTTAGGATAGACAATTTTCTCAACACTCAACTCACTTAGCTGGCTAAAATCTGTGAGATTTTAACCAGCAATGCCTCTCAAACTTGATTGTGTGCGAATCGCCAGGGGAGCTTGTTAAACAGCAGAGTTGGATTTGGCAGATTCAGGTAGGACCTGAGATTCTTCATTCTAATAAGCTCCCGAAGAGGCTCATGCTGCTGGTCCCAGGACCACACTTGAGTAACAAGTAACAGAGCATTTGAGGAATCCACTGATGTAGTGAATTAGGTAATGTATGTACCTATCATGTCTGTGTGTGTGTGGAGTGTGTATGTGTACACATGAGACTCCTGTGCTTACATGTGTGCATACATGTCATATGTATGTGCATATATATGTGTGTGGGGGTATGCAGGGTTCTGTTTGGTTTAGCTGTCAACATGAAGCAAATTATGGAAAAATGCCAATTTTTACCATAACTTATGCTACATAGCCAACCTGGTTTCCTTAGTTTTCACTTTTTGAAACAAAGATAATAAACAGTAGATTATGTGACCTACTAGAATATTTCTAGATTCTGTGGGGAAAAGAGACAGAAATGGAATGTTGTATTAGATCATACTTGATGGGGGCCTGACTTGTTTAATGATAAAAACAAAATCTGACTGCAAATGTTCAAAAAGCATCCATAATCTCTAGTAACTCTTGCTGATGGAAGTGACATCTAGCACTCTTTCTCACAGACTATGTTCAATAAATATTTGTTCAGCAAATGCCACGTGAACAAATTTAAGAACACCCGCAACCATATCCTTGTATTGCATCTTATGCTGCAGTTTTCAGCTACTGGCTGAAAATATACTTTTTTCCATGGTGTTCTCAAATGATAACCTGATTGACTTCAAGTATGATGGCAGTATTCATGTTTGTGGAAAATCTTAAATCAAGATGCTGTTTTCCGTGACATAGTGTTTGAACTGATAATATCTTCCAGACTCAGGCAGTAACTCTCAACAAATTTTATTTTCTAGACACTTTCCTCAGCAAAAATAATACTGAGTGGTCAGGACATATCTATCTGCAGGGTATAAAAAAGCACCACCTGAAATAATCTTTTCTCCTTTCTTTGCATAGATAATGCATTGCTTTCTCCCACTGAATAGGGACTGTTGCCATAGTGATGTTTTAAAAACATACCCAAATCAATATTAGAACAGCAAAACATATCTGAGATATTCTCTGCAATTTCTGAGTCTGAGCTATACCCCTCCTTTTGTTTATTTGCTCACCTATAGAAGAGACTTGAGTAACTCCTCACGATGAGGCAATTCTGTGACATGCAGAATTAGTCACCAGCCAGCAAGTGTCCTGTGATTACTCCCTCAGCTGAGGACTGCTCTGAACATCACAGACCACAGCGTCTAGTGCAGGATGTATACCCACCAGTCCACAGGACGGTCCAGCCCTGACTGCACCATAGTGCAAGGACCTAGCTGCCCCTGAAGTACACTCTCTGATTTTTTACATATTATATTTCAAAGTTTACCTAAGAAAATTAAATGTCTTTTTCTTTTCTCATTGTCCTATCCACCACAACTCCCAAACTTCCCACATAAATAAAGTACCACACACATTCTGCATAAAATATGAGGAAGGAGATGGAATTCCTTATAATACAGAATGTTTAGAAACATTTAGATGATTCAAATAAAGAGCTGGAATGAAATGGACAATGCTTATTATGGCACAATGTAGACATTCATTCCAAAAGAGCCCATTATCCTTAAGTGCTGTTACACAAAGCTGGATAAGTCACCCAGTAATGAATGCACTTCTGAGGAGCCAGCTGAGGAGCAGCCCGTGGCCAGCTACAGCCCCTCCATGCGGCTTGTGACGCGGAGCAAGTCGCCTTGCCTTTCCTGAGCCTGTTTTCATGTGTGTCCGAGGATGCACTGTGCTTTGCGCTCTGAGTCTCTGTGAAAGCCCGTGACTCCCTGAAGCAGAATAAAAGCACTAAGGTCCCCTTCATCCTTTGTGGGTCTCTTCCCCACTTGTCTGTCCCTTGCTGATATGCCTTTGTTCTCACAGAGATGTGGCAGTGAACGCGCCCTGTCACTCAGTGTTTCCAGAAGCCTCACTCTGGGAGAAGGAGGATGTTCGTTATTTCATATTAAAAAATGATTTTATATAAGTATCTTCTTATAACAGTGGTTCTCAACCTTCCGAATGCCATGAACCTTTAATACAGTCCAAAGGACTTGTGACCCACAGGTTGAGAACAGCTGACACATATTTATCTAAATATAGATATAGACAGAGAGAAAGAGAAAGAGAGAGTGAGGTGCGATAACTGAAAAATGAGCCTTAATTTTACTGTAGATCCATATTTATAAATAAACAATGCCCTAATATAATGCTTTTAACTATTCTATATGATTCCTGCATTGAAATTGCCCTGAGTTCCTTTTAGTAAATCCTTGCCCATAATCAGATATATAAATCCTTGGTGCTACTCCTGTACATCTTGGTACGGAGAAGACCAAATGAGAAGGAACTCAATTTTCATATAATTTGGAGCATAGATCCTTGTTTTTAGTTTGGGCTCATTTGCAGCCTTTGTTTCTCTAGGACACCTCACTCAATCGCAAGTTACTCACTGAATCTCAGTTTCAGCTGCTATGGGAGATTGATAAGTATCTTTTGAGATTTTCCCTGCAATCTCCCTAAAGCATGTTTTGTGTATTCCGCACAGCTTATACTTATAGTCAAATTATGCCAAGGAAAGTCTCTAAATTGAGAGGATATGACATGTGCTGTTTTGTATGACATGGTGCTACAGAGAAACTTAATCTTATTAAATATAGATCAGGTTTAGCGAACTTTTTCAAAAAGTACCCAGATAGTAAATAATTACATTTTAGGGTTTGTAGGCTATACACAGTCTCTATCACATATTCTTCTTTTTTGTTTGCTTTTCCAACTCTTTAGAAATGTAAACGCCAGTCTTACTCAAAGGCCATACAAAAACAAACTAGTGCCAGATCTGGCCCACTGGCTACAGTTTGACAAGCCCTGATAGAGAGTAATACACAGAATACAGCACTTCTGGCATTTAATTACGGAGCTAGAATGAGTGAATGGCTGACCCTGAGGCCTGACTGCTGAGTGCTGAGACCAGCTGAAGAGAATGCTAAGAACAGAAGACCATGCTTGCCTGAACAAGCAGAAGATCCATCGAAAGGAAATCATTTTCAAAGGGAAATCATGCCTACATGACGAATAGCAGATTATCAATCCACACAGATGTGTAGGAGGCAGTGGGAAGTCAGAGCCAGGGAACAGCAGATTATTTAAAGCAAATGAAGTCAAGTGCCAGAGAAGGCATGTAGCCAAGCCTAGAATGGGAGTTAAGACAGATTCTCCACATCAGAACAAAACTGTGCTCCATCACCCCACCGCTTCCAGTCATTTAAGGCTAAGTGACCACCTCTAGTCTAACTTCCTATTAGAGTTATAAACTTATTCTCAAAGTGTAAAGCTATTTTCTAGAGGAAGGGAAGAGAGGTGAAAAAGCTAGGGAGATAGAGAAGAGAAAGGAGGAAAAGCAGGAGGGTGTGGTAATCAATTTGGGGGCATTAATATGAGGGTACATACAGTTGGGTCACATTGTTTGTGTTTGTAAAGTCAAGTCCAAAGTCTGAACTGTAATTGAGTCTTTTACCCAGGAAGTGTGTCATATGTCCCCATATTGGTGGGGACTTACTGAGTCCCTCCCCCACTTGAATTTAATTGTGTTTTTCTCTCATATGGTTGTTCATCTGCTAGTTTCATATTAATACTGAGTACATGGGATACTCACTTTTCCATTCTTGTGATCCTTTATTTAGGAGAAAGTTCTCCAAATCCATCCAAGTAAATACAAAATATGCAAAGTCTCTATCTTTTTATGGCTAAATAGTATTCCATGGTACACATATACCACAGCTTATTAATCCATTCATGGGTTGATGGGAACTTGGGTTGTTTCTACCTCTTTGTGGCTGTGAATTGAGTGGCTATAAACATTCAAGTGCAGGTGCCCTTGTAGTAACATTATTGTTTTTCTTCCTAGAAACCTAGTAGATACCTAGTAATGGGAATATGGGATCAAATAGAAGGTCTATTTTTAGTTCTCTGAGGATTTCTCATACTTCCTTCCAAAGAGGTTGTATTAGTTTGCAATCCCACAAATAGTGGGCAAGTGTTCCCTTCACTTCATACCTATGCCAGAACCCACAGTTTGGGGACCTTGTGATGTGATCTATTCTCACTGGGGTTAGGTATTACCTCAGAGTGAACTGATTTTCATGTCTCTGATGATTGGGAATAGTGTTCAATCTTATGTGTCAACTTCACTGGGCTAAGTGATGTCCACATAGCTGATAAAACCTTATTTCTAGACGGGTTTCTGGGGGAGGGTTTCTCGGGGGGGGGTTTCTGGATGAGATTAGCACTTGAATTGATACACTGAGTAAAGGAGATCTCTCTCACCACTGGGGTGGGCCGTATTTAATGCACTGAGGACTCTATATAGAACAGAAAGGGAGAAGAAGAGCAAATTCTCTTCCTCCTTTAGCTGAGCATCTGACTTTTCCTACCCCAGGACATCGGTGCTCCTGGTTTGTGGCCTTCAGACTCGGTTCTTACAGCAGTGGCTCCCTGGTTCTCAGATCTTCAGGCTTGGACTAGAATTATATTAGTGCTCCTGACTTTCCTGGGCCATTAGTGATCTAATGGCAGATTGTGGGACTTCTCATCCTTATAATAAATCTCTGTATATCTGCATATGTCCTATTAGTTCTGTTTCTGAAGAACCCTGGCAAATATAGAGGGAAAAGGAATGGAGAGGAGAGAAAGAAAAGCAAAAGGAAAGGGGGGGAAGAACTATCATGTTATAACATCTAATATATTTAAAAATAAATACACAGTGACCACTGGCACTTGTGTTAAGCCTAAAATTTCTGACTACAAATTCAAAAAAATATTAACCTCTTTCTTTCTTTTCATCCATGTATTTCCCATGAGGAATTAACAATGCATTGTCCAGGATTAATCCGATGCCACCCCCAAGTCAAGGAGGCTGGGAAGTGTATTTGAGCTAAGCACAATTCCTGCTCTGATAAAATCAGTAGACGAGGTACAGGGATTTGGGGGTAGGCAATGGCAGTCCTTGCCATATGGAGTAACATGAATCTCACCTTATTATGATGATTGGATTATCTTTTAGCCAAGTCAGAAATCTGAAAACAGGAAATTTAAGAAGTACTCAGAGCTACAGGTATGTGATTGGCCCAAGTGTTCTTGTCAATGTACATTAATAAACACTAGTGCACTGAATTAACAATAGAAATGAATGTGAATAAAATAAATTACACTTTTAAAGCTATTTTAAAAGTTTGACATCAACCTTGAAAGAACAGTAGTAGTCTTAAGCTAAGAAAAACTTAGTTTATTAGTAATAAGCTCTTTTGAAATGACAATTTTTAAAGTAAATGTTGTTGGATTGGGAAAAAAAATTCACAAAACATACTTAAGAGAAGACTTACATCCATATTATCTAAAGAACTCTTAGAACTCAATAATTATAGGCAAACAAAAGATTAGAATATACACTAAAAATGAGACGCTCATATGGCCAACAACTACATAAAACAATGTCCAATGTTACTCATCACCAGGGAAATGCAAATTGTAACCACAGTTAGACAACAACTGCATATCCACTAGAATGACTGTTAGTAAAAAGGTTAACAACACCGAATATTGGCAAGGATGTAGGGAAACATGGAGCTCTTCATTGCTGATGGGAAATAGTACAACCACTTTAGAGAACAGTCTTGCAATTTCTTAGGAAGTTAGCATGCAATCCAGCAGTTTGACTTTCGGGTATTACACTAAAGAAATTAAAAGATGGACATCTGTAGCAGGTCTATTCATAATCTCAACGTATATGGAAACAGTCTCATACACAGGTGAATGAATAATCAAATTATCTCCCCACAATGGAATTCTACTGAGAAAGGTAAAAAAATATTGATGAAAATCAATTCACTCTGCTACACTCATGACAGATGAATCTTGAAAACATTACACTTTGTCAAGGAAGCCAGACACATAAATGTGTATATTGAAGATTCCATTTATACAATCCTAGAAGAGTTGCAGCTGACCTACAGAGTCAAGAAGTAGATCAGTGGCTGTCGGGACAGAGGGGAAATTGGGAAGAAGACCAGGAAGACTTTTGCAGATATCAGGAAAATTCTGCATGTTGATTGTGGTGTTAAGCATGGGCATATGAATGTACCAGAATTCATCAAAATGTATACTTTAAATTATTTTACTACACCCCAATCAATTTATTGTAAAAGAATATTAGTATTGTTGGATAAGAATTTTAAGAATCAGTGTTTATATGATGAATAATAACATAATTGAAATCCTGGAACCTATTTCATTCATTCATACATTCATCAAACATGTTCACCAAACACCTGTATGTGGTAAGAATTGCTCTAAGTGCTGAGATATATTACGTAGTCCCTACTGTCGGTGCACCCTGTCTATTGGAGGCTGTGGCTTATAAACCAGTGACACCACACAGCAGGTGTTTGGCCAAAACTGGGGCACCATTTATAGGTGAATAAGCAGCACAGCAGGTGCCCATGGGGACTGGAGGAGAGAAGGTGTGAGAGGAGAGAAGTCACTTTATAAAATGAGTAGACTCAGCTTTGTCAAGCTCTCCACAGAGGTAGCCTGCTCTGTCAGGGCCAACAGCACTCCATGTGGCTGGCCTCTGTCTTCTTCTCCATCTCATGTCCTTCCACTGTCCTCCAGTCATCACTTATCTTCCTTCTTTTCCCCGAATCCCCAGGCTCATCCCCGCCTGGGGACTTGGCACTAATTTCTGCCTCATCCTACTCTCTGGCTCTTTTCACTGTCCATCTGCATTTAAACACCGTCTCACACAGAAAGCATTTCAGGACTTCCTGATCTGATGCCGGCTGTGCCAGTCATTCTTCGTGATTCCACCAATGAATTTTCTTCTCAGTATCAAGAAGCTCTGAAATTTCACCAACCTGCAAGCTGTGAAGTTGGCTTGCCAGAGTCTCATGGATGCTGACACGAGACTCCTGAGTCAGAGAAAAGGGACATTATTACCCACAGCAAAACAAGCAGCATGAGCTTTGTGTTGGTACTGTACTTCTTGCTACCCCAGGTCCAGGGATAAACAGCAAGACCCAAAGAAGCACTGCACATGCAGTGGTTTTCTTGCAGCTGAGAACTTAGAACTTAGGCAGGCTAACTCTTCCATTCCACAGAAGGCAAAGCTGCCCAACCAGTTCTCTAGAGGGAGATGTTGTCTGCATTACACTGGACAGTAATCAAGCTGACTCTGCTCCAGAGAGGCTAGGTTTAACATCCAACACTGTTTGCCATACAGATGTCCTCAAAAAGATAGTTCAGAAAAAAAGGAAAGTGTGTGTCTTTCCATAAAAGACATGAGAAACTTCGTAGAACCTTTGAGAATTGTGTTCCAGGAATAGCCAGTCCTCATTTCTATACCGTGTTAGCTTCTACTGAGTTTTCTCATGAGGATACTGCTCTGTCAGCCACTCTGAATAATCTGAGCAACAGAGGTTGGGATCAAATCCATTCCATTTGTCTCATTCACATGTGTTACACAAATTTGTCCCATTAAGGCTATTATTGATAGGATTCCAAGCAAAAGATGAGGCCAACCTGCAGGGTAATCCTTAACCATGCCCAACTCTGGCCCCAGACCTAACCAGCTGAAAAATCCTACAAAATAGTAGGGTCCACATTAGAAAGCCAAGAGGTTTTAAATTTCCACACTGACACTTGGCTCAAAGCATCAATTCAAGCATCCAGGATGTATCAGCAATTGTTTATATTTCACTGTGGCCCACAGGAAAGTGACTGAAGACAGTTCTTAGTGACCATGGTGTAGAAGTGAAGTTGACTTTAAAGCCTGGCAGGGCTGAGGTATGTTTCCTTAAATACCTGAAGGTTTCTTATGACCATCTGTACCATGCAACTCAGTGTCTTCAGGAGGGAGACATGTTAGTGCTGATTTCCTCCGTCAGGAGTACAGGTTGAGAATGCCTGCAGCGCAGGTCTTGGGCAGCTGGTGGCTGCCAGGCCCAGTTCAATGGGAATAATTTACCCAAGTCTTTTTTTCTTTTTTTGAAAAGTCTAGCTAATAGTAGTAGGTCCCACTTGTCCTGATTTTATACACCACCAGCCAGGTGGTATCACTCTGCCTCGTGAAATGGCCAAGAATGAGTAGAGAAGATCTCTGCTTCCTAAGTGGAAGGATAGGAGTTAGCAGACTTCTCATAAAGTTTAAATGGAATGACGGTGAAATAGTTTTGGAGTCACCTAGAGGAAAGATGCTTACAGCAGTTTTGGAGAGATACCCCATGTTTTCCTTCATGAGGAAGGCTCATAAGATTCTGAAAGACCAGGATCGTCGGTTCCTCCCCCTCTGCACCCTCAGGACCTAATGTAGTCCACCCCCAGCTATAGGGCTAGTGTCTCTCCCCACTGTCTCAAACCCTCTGTGTGCCATTTCAATAGCTGCAATATCATCTTTGCTCCAATAATCACAGATCTCTTATCTGGTAGGAATCATGTGTGAAAGAAAGAGGACACTTCTGTAACTTACAAAGATCTATCATGCTCCTGTTTTGGGCCTGTTAGCCACCACCGCACACACCCCCATAGGGAGACTTGGTATAAATATACTCAACCCAATTGTCTGTACAGTCCAGGACCATATCAGGGCGATGAAAAGAATCCAGGTAGCTGAAATAGATTGAAGTTTGAATATCCTAGGCCACCTTTTGGCCTGCCTTCCTCCAATCCTCAAGATAGTCCCTCAATGAGGCTGGCCTGAGGCCCAGGAATGGTAAGGCATAATCTAAAATTTCAAAATATGCCTATATACTTCCCATCCCTTTTGTCATGATCATTACCCCCAAAGTGGCCAAGAGTTGGAGATCCTTGTCTGGGGACCACCCTGTTTAGTGACCAGCTGCCTTACTAAGAAGTGTGGGCCAGAAAGAGTTAAGCAAACTTAGCTACCACTGCTACTAACAGGGACACTATATCTTCCAAAGCTGTTTGCCATACAAACATCCTTCAAAAGATAGTTCAGAACAAAAGAACATTTAGTGCCTCTTCTCAAAAGACGTGCAGAAATGCAAGACACGGTGAGAAGTGTCTCTGAGCTCCCAGTCCCCGCCTCTGCCCACACTCCCTCATCTGTTCACGTTCTTATTGTCTTTTGCACCCACCAGAACATAAAGGCCATGAGAGCAGGGACGTTCTGTACCTCGGTCTCTGCTTTTCCCCTACGTTCGAAAAACAACATTTTGTATATAGTAAAAACTTAGCAAATATTTATTGAAAAAATCACTTTCTCAAAATCCGACTTGTCTTTCAGTGCCCGGAGTGGGTGGCCTGCCCGGCAGGAGGAGCGGCGGTCTAGTTCTGGCATTCAGGCCGTCACAACGCCCCTTCTACGGGTAGGTGGCGCTGGTCGCAGTGCCGGCTCTGCTATTGCTCTTTTTATTTATGTTTGTCTGACTACACTGAAAAATCCTCGAAGGTGGGGATAGAGCTTCCTCATTTATTCCAACCCTCGGGGCTGGGTTCGGGGTGAGGAACCGCAGTGCAAAGTTTAAAGGCGGCTGTCAAGTTGGTGCCGGTTTGCCGGAGAGCCTCGCTCGCCTCGCCCTCATCTAGCCCTGCTTATTGATTTTTACACCCTTAGAATCCACAAAGATGGCTGTCATCTAACAGATGTTCCATCAAAGCTTGCTCCCAGAGAGTGTGTGGGACCCGCTGGCTCAGTGCCTGGTGCTGGCCCTCCACCCTCTGGCCGCGGGTGCGAGCTGCCGCAGGAGGCGCTTCTCCTCCAGCTTCTAGTTGGCTTTGGTCAGTGGGGCTCCTAGTTTAAGTTGGAAAGGCAGGACAATGAGTTTAGGGCTCTTATTCCCCCAGCTGCCCAGCTGCAAGGTCACCCTGGATTGGCCACATCCTCCAGCACAGACGCCCTTCCGGCTGCGTCCGTCCTCCCTTCCAGGGACAGGCGCTGACCCGTCTTCCCCTGGCTCCTCCTACAGATAAGGAAGCTCGGGTTCAGAAAGGTTTATAAGTGGCTTTGGAGTTGGTGTTGAACCCATATCCCCTTATTTAAGTCTGGCAAAATTTCCTTTAAGCCACATGGATAAATGGATGTAAAAAGGAAATTTAAACATGCATGTGAAAGCTATGCATTCTAGGTAAACACCCCCAACCAAGAATGAATGAGTTTGTCCCCGGAAGCTCTACTTAAGCACATTTTGAACATTGCTAAGAAGCCTGTCATCACCCACACTAAGAGCAGAGCCTGGCCATCCTCAGCTTACATCGACATCCTCAGTTACCTGTCACTTTCTCTGGAAACTATCTTTCCTACCTGACTTTTAAGAAACAGAGAAAATGTTATGACATTAGATGGTCACCAGTTAAAAGGTGACTTGTGATTTATCTAAGGAATATAGAGAAGCTTTTTCAGAAGACCACACTTCCTTTTCCCAATGTTACAAATCCAAATCGGCTCTGGCCATAGTGTTGCCTGAAGCCCCACCCCCGTCTGTAACTCAGGTTACTTCTGGATAATCTGCAAGTAACCTTTGTTATGGGGGAGGGGGCGCTTAAAGAAGTGTAGGCAATGCTTCACAGCAAAGAGACACTCCCTCTGCCAGGGGTTCCCAAGCAGCAAGCCCTGGACTCCACTGCCACAGCCTCTTACTATATCCCTTTAAAGACAGTGAACTCTTCTTTGTTTTAAGCTCTTTGATGAGAGAAAACTCAAATCAGGTAAGAAAAACGCACACAAGAATTTAACACCAAAGGTACTCTGATATGCAACTCATGTCAGAGGAGGTGTTGTGGGAGATATGCAAGATGGTCAGTTTTTCTTTTCATGAAACTTATAAGAATCCTACAAATAGCAGCTCTTGAGTCCAGAGGAGAGAGATTGTCCTTATTTCCCCAGTTTCTCCTTCAGGTAGGCTTTCAGGGTGGAGGATAGAATGTCTCACTCCCAGTACTTGTTCCGTGTCCCCAGTGCTGGCTGACTCTTCCCTTGCACAGGCCATGACTGGAGAGGTGGAGAATCAAATTCAGCTTTTCCTTAGGAACCTTCCTCCTGCTGCTGGGATGGCTGGGGTAGCAAATAGGACACCACCTGCGTCTTCACCACCCTTTCATTCTATTCCTCTTGCCTCACAAAAAGTCACCACAGGTCACCAAGCACATAATACATCAGGGCATTTTGACAGAATACCAGCAGGGCTGAGGGAGTTCTGTCATTAAGGACTTACAGCACCGACAAGGAAGAGCCAGAATATATATGAGCCAAATTACCTCTTCCTTGGCCACAGGGACAGGGACATTGAAATGGATTCCCTGAGGGCAGCTGCAGAGTTACCCTGTCTGGACACCCTGAGGAGGGACACAGGAGTGCCTGTGTGATGCCAGGTGAGGGGGGGCACAGCTCCCACATGTGCTGCCAGCTTCTACATGGATTAATCTTCTAGATATTAGGCACAAAGTGCTTCTTGAAAAGCACTGAATAATGAACTGAAGCAAAATGCTGATCATTTACCTACTTAGATCATCTTTGGATATACATCAATTGTCAGCAAGAAATAACAACATTTATAGAAACTGTCTACTGAAGAGAAATAGCTATCACCTTCCCACTCCCTGGAAGCTTCCATAACCAGAGACGCAGTTACAGAAAGCTTGCTGGGGAAAATAAAGCTAAGAACAAAAACATGAAGAAATGATCTTTGATTCAGTGACCTAATTCTGTCCCTAAACAAGCACACCCACACTCAACATATCAATTGACCTAAGTGAAAATGTGAGCTGGGCCTCTCCTCTCATCGATTAATCACACCAAGCGATAAATCAGCCAAGAAACCAATTGAATTAAAAGGCTCCTTTATTTGCTGAACACAATAAATAAAACCCAGGAACAATCCTTTAACACAGACAGCTATGACTCAGCTATGAATGCTCAGCTCAAAACGATCCTGAGGGTAGAGAGAAATGACAGCTATCATGATTATAGTAAAAATCATTAGTTGCTATTATTAACACATTTTATTAAAAACTCATTAAAAAGTGGATTGCCATAGTAAAACTTTTCTTGAGAATTTAAGATACACAGAGAAAAAAAATCAAGCTTCCATGACCAGCCTTAAATTAGTGTTTAATACATTCTTCTAACTTAAATTTCTTTTTGGTGTATGACTAGCACTAAAAACTAAAATTATATTTATACCACAGAATACTATTCAGCCACAAAAAAAGATGGAGGCTTTACATCTTTTGTATTAAACTGGATGGAGTTGAAATACATTCTTCTTACTAAAGTATCAAAAGAATGGAGAAGCAAGTATCTAATGTATTCAATACTAATATGAAGCCAGTAGAAGATCTAATTCACATTCACATAAGATTAAAACTCAATTCAGTTCAAGTTGAGAGGGATGGGTGTGCTCCTACTTAATGCGCACAGGGTAAGGACATATGGCAACCTCCTGAGTGCAGAACACAGCTACAAGAGGGACTCTGCTGAAGAAAGACAAACCCTCTAACCTGAACATTTGTGACCTCACATTAAACTGAAATTTATAAACAAAAATACCCTAGGGACTTTCCAAAGAACAGTGAAAGGTTAGTCAAGACCCTCCCTAGCATCTTTCCAAAGAGCAGTAGACAATGGGGTCAATCCGGATCCTAGGCGGCCAATCAGAAAACGAGTGAAAAGTATGGGGCTTCCAAAGAACTCTTGATACTTCTTCAAAACTGTGTATAAACACCCCAAATTGTGTTTTCCATAAGGCCTACAGTCAATAGGACAGGGCCTACCTCCTATACAGGTCATTAATAAAACCACTTCTTAGCTTATAAAAAAGAAACACTATAAAAGCTTTTACATTTTCAGAAAAGGACGATAAAGAAATCAGAATAAAACAGCAAAATAAAATAAATAGCATTCTAACTGATAATTATCCCATGATACAATAATTTTAATTAATTTGGTCACAGTTTAATTAAAACCTAAGTTTTATTTTATCAGATCTCTAAGAAATGAGTAATTTGCATGTGATCTATGCTTAGAATGCATATTTTATTCACCTCCTATTGTCACCAGGCAATTCAAGAATGATGGCTCGTGACCAGGGTAAGGTTAGATACCAGTCACGAAATTTATCATCTCCCTGTACAATGACCTCTGCTTGAATCTCCTTAATTTTCTCTACCTTGTTTTATTCATGAGGCAGTCTTGTTCCAGGAGGCCAAATACAGTTTTTTGAGAGGTAAAGGTCAGCACCCAGGTGTAGGCAGCCTTTCCCTTAAGAAGCCTGTTCCTGTTGAGGGAGGCAGGCTCATCTCATCCACTTAGGAGGCCTCTGCTCCCGACCACTTCTCTTAGCAATTAGTCTTCCAAGCTAAATCGTCAGCATCCAGGGCAGAGACCTTGATATCTCCAAGCCCTACTCCGTTGTTACTCTCCCTACCTATTCACCCCCAGCAAGTGTTAGCAAATCAGGAGTGGTGGCTGATTCCTATGATCCTAACACTTTGGGAGGGTAAGAGAGGAGGAACGCTTGAGACCAGGAGTTAGAGACAAGCCTGGGCAACATAGCAAGACCTCATCTCTATACAAAGTAAAAAGAAAAAATAATTAGCCTAGCACAGTGGTCCTCACCTGTAGTCCCAGCCACTCAGGAGGCTAAGGCAGGAGGATCACTTGAGCCCAAGAATTTGAGGTTGCAATGAGCTATGATGGTGTCACTGCACTCCAGCCTGAATGACAGAGCAAGACCCTATCTCTGAAAAAAAAAAGTATGAAAGAATTAATGATGTAGTAACTTAACACATTTCTAATATGTTGACATGGATAACTACTATATTTTAAGTTTACTTATGGCCGTGTATAGTGGCTCATACCTGTAATCTCAGCACTTTGAGAGGTTAAGGAGAGAATCCTTTGAACTCAGGAGTTCAAAACTAGCCTGGGCAATCCAGTGCAACTCTGTCTCTACAAAAATTAAAAAATTAGCCAGGTATGGTGGCATTCTCCTGTACTCCCAGCTATTTGGGAGGCTGACAGAGGAGGATTGTTTGAGCCCAGGAGCTCAAAGTAAATTATGAGAGTACCACTGCACTCTATCCTGGATGATAGAGCAAGACCCTGTCTCAAAAAAAATAAAATTACTTATGTCTTTCCTCCTCCAACTAAACTATATATTCCCTGAGAATCTAGATCATGTTTTTGTTTTATTCTAAATTTTTAGTACACACAGTAGAGATTTTTTAAATAGTTTCTGGTTTAATTTAATTATTTTGGTAGAGCCAACACAAATATCTGCAAAGCCAAATACAAATATCTATGCCACTTCTGAAGACAGGAAGTTAATTACTATTCTTCGACAATGCTAGTAAACTGTCCTTGTACTGACATTTCACTTCTCAGTCTAATGGGTTACTTATTAATTAATAGCTACTTGCCCATTAGGACCCATTAGCATATCAAATTGTTTTTTCTCAGCCTTGCCAAAAAAAAAAAATTGTACATGTGTTACTCTGTAACTCTTAACTGTATTACTTTAACATCTCTTTGATGATCCAGAAGTCCCTAATTAAGATAACAGATTAAATATGCTTCTTTGTGAAAGCAAACATTATATATTAATTTGATGCTCTTTTAATGTATTTTCTGAAGTAAATCAAGGTTAAGTAAATCAGTTTAATTCTACAGGATCTTTTTCTTATATAGATAACACACAGCCACGAAGACACACTGAGGCTGGTTCTAGTTGTGTTTCCTAGAGTTATAGTGATTTTATTCCAGGTTGTCAGTTTTCTTAGAGTTCTCACTGGGTGTTGCTCTGGCACATGAGAGGGAAAAGCCTTTGGATAATGTGTCCTCTTAGCTGTAATAAAGTACTGTGTGGGAGCCATCTTTGCTTCTACCCCCCACAAACTGTTCATTCTCCACTGAGGTGGAGACCTGTTAAGAAAAAAGAAAGCTAAACACTACAAGGCAAAACAAATCCATGCTCCACTCTTCTTAGTGAGCAAATGAAGTAAGTCATTGCCTTGAATTTGGATAGACTAAGCTTAAAATGGGTTCTGTAAGACATGTGGAAGGATTTGATGTCATTTGCCCTATTTCTTGGAATGCAAAGCTTAAAGAATTCACTTTAACCTGAAACAAAACAGATAAACAAAAGTGGACCATGGTCTTATTTTCATCTGAGATTTAAATGCAATCCAGTCAGGTCCATTAGCCTCTGCTTAGGACCAGATCATTTAATGAAATTATTGAATTATTAAAGAAGCACTTCTCACCAGCCTATCCATCACTATTTAGGGATTCATATTCTACAAACAAATCAACAGTCTCATGAGGACGTTGCTGCCACTCTGCCAAGTAGACAGAGCTGTCAGGACCAGAGCTCAGGACAGTTTCTATATGACCTGTTGTGGACCCATCTTATATACAGAGAACATTTAAAATTTTTTGCTATGAGTGCCTCTAAGCTACACCAAATTTTACTTGTTTAATAGTCCAAAGAAAGAGCATAAATTTAACATTCTGAGCAGTCAAGCCTAGAAAGATGCATAGAACTCTTACCAAGAGAGGCAGCCAAATGCAGAGCTGTCCAGTGCAGAAAATCTATAGGATCTCGTTCTGCAAAAGGCCACCCCAGCCTCCCACACACTCACATGTGCACCTGCACACAGGCTGACTATAAACCAAAGGTCTAAGAGAACATAACCATATTACCTGTCACCAGTTTGTTTTTCTTGCTCCAATGCTCAAAACCCTGAAGAGATGTGTATTCCTTAACAAGTGCAGAGAAGGTGACTCAGGAGATAGAATTTTTGCTGAACAAGTGATATGCAAGGTGGAAGCCCATTCTCGTGGTAGAATTTCTCAAATTGGTAAAGCTGCTCTTCACAGAGGTTTTTGTTAAAGTTATGTAAATTCTACTATGTCCTCCAAAGTAAAAGTGTCACAGCAGATGTTTTTCGACATGGGGTTATGAAGTGTTTGATATGGGACTTCCACATAAAAATGTTTTCTACTTTTTTGATTCAGTATGAGGTGACACAAAGGGATTCTTGGGAAAGAAATTTCCTCCATTGAGAATTTGTGGAAATCACTCTTGCCATCAGAACATTGCAGCTTCAGATGGGTTTTAACAGATAATCCAAAATCTCTTCTAATGAAATACAAGTGTACAGGGTGAGCTAGTGTCCATCACCTGAACTCAGCCACACTAATGTTCTTAGAGACACATGACGTTCTCACAGCACTGAGACCTGCTCAATGCCCATCCCTGTTAGCTGTAGGGCTATAGGTTTCCTTTCACAGTGTGCCGGGCACTGAGTAGAATGCATGGATGCATGCCTTTGTGCAGGCTCATTTTGGGTGGGGAAAGGGGTGCTAAGCATATTAATAAAGAATTAAGATAATATCTGACACTGCAAATAATATAAATAAAGTAAAACAAGCTAATGAAGCAATTGCATTCTGAATTCGAAGAACCTAATGGGAAGCAAAAGTTCTTTGAAAACAAAATCCATCCCCTGGAGGGTGGCCTGTCCCCAGAGGCGAAAGCCTCATGGGACAGTGACCCTATCAGAGCCCAAACTGGACTGAGAGTGCCCGGGGCAAATTCTAATGGCTCCAGCTTGTGTCATCACCCCTCAAGAGCCCCAGGTTTGCCTTACAGTGGAGCGCCAGGAGAAACAATTTCTTTTGGACACTGGAGCAACCTTTTCTGTACTTCGCTCTAATCCTGGCCTTTTATCTCCCAAATCCATAACTATACAGGGAGTGTATGGACAGCCAGTTACCAAATTTTTCTCCCAGCCTCTAAGATGACTTGCTGTTCTCTCATGCCTCCGTAATCATCCCTGAAAGTCCTGCTCTCCGTTTGGGGAGGGACATACTAACTAAAACAGGAACTCTCCCCTTCTGGAGATCTAGTCATGATCAAAACTCTTCCCTCTAATTCACCTTCCCTGACCCCAACTTGGGAAGTCCCCTTTCCTGTTATCTTGTCTTCTTCTACTGTTAAAGTTATAGGAGTCGATCCTGCATACATCATTGACAAGTAAAATCCTGGAACCCTCCATCTTCTACAGTGGCAGGCAATGAAGACAGCCAACCACAGACCACCTACACTTGTGAGCCAAAAAAAAGTTTGAAGTTATTATTTAGGAAACAGCAAGAAAAACCCTACTATGGTTTTCTTTTAGCATCATTGAATAAGTGCTTCTGACCTGATGCTGTTCTACCTTTGCCTATTGCTAATTACACTAATCAGATTTATGTTTTCCAGAAATGTCATCAAGTCACATGCAATAAAGATGGTTCCAGGCCATGAACCCCTGTATCACTCTCCTCTGGAGAAACCCCAACTGCTCCCTTCTATCATCACCCAATTCAGCAGGAAGCAGTTAGATCAAGTCTTCGCCCCTTTTCCCTAACAGCAGTTGGAGTTTCTACTCAGAGAGGGAGAATTGATGCAGGACAATTGGCACCCTAGCCAGCTCAGTGGGGCTGGTGGACTTGCCGCCTCCTCCTTGGCAATGTCGGTGGTGCGGCAGCCAGCTGAAGAGCCAGCGGGTTGGATGACAGGCAAGGAGGGGGACCGCCAACCTCCACCAGAGGCTCCAATTGCCAAAAAGGCTGGACAGCTGCTGAGGAGACACCTGTGCCTTGGTGTCTCCTTCACTTCACACTTAGGATCAAATGTGGAACCCTCATTTCCTATGAGTAGGTCAATTTCTTGTGAATTTCCTAGGCCTCAATTCCATGAATGGACTGTATCCATTCATTGATACATTCATTCACCTTGCCCCTGGCAGAAGGGACTGTATTCATTCATTTCCTGGCCAAGGAACCCATACACCTAAATATACCCTGAGACTAAAGGCCTAAAGGAGGAGATGGGGAAAGACCGGGAGAGAAA
>CAUYON010085383.1:0-11783 GCA_963573935.1 Arctocebus calabarensis
TTCGATCCTATAATTCCTTTATTGGGTATATATCCTGAAGACCAAAAATCACATCATAATAAAGATATTTGTACCAGAATGTTTATTGCAGCCCAATTCATAATTGCTAAGTCGTGGAAGAAGCCCAAATGTCCATCGACCAACAAAAGGATTAATAAATTGTGGTACATGTATACCATGGAATACTATGCAGCCTTAAAGAAAGATGGAGACTTTACCTCTTTTGTGTTTACATGGATGGAGCTGGAACATGTTCTTCTTAGCAAATTATCTCAAGAATGGAAGAAAAAGTATCCAAAGTTTTAATTTTTAAAAAGGATTCCAGGGAGCCTAGTGAACAGGGATGGGGTACGAAAACTGTTATTCACCTCACTGCCTCCTCACACCTTAATTTCCTACACTAGCTCTCATTTGATCTTGAAATACTAGCAGAAAAAAGGGCGAATTAAGAGAAGAACTGCCCTTGGGCTAAATGTGGATTCTTAATGTGTTTCCTCCCTTTCTGTAATTTTTCACAGCTCTGAAGACTACCCAGAATGAGTCCTTAATCCTAAATTTAATCTATTAGAAAACCTAATCCTGGAACTCAAGATGTTAGCAAGAAATCAACAACCAACTCCCAAAGACAGCTCAGAACAATAGCTAGGTAAATAATGCTATGTCCTCATTTCCATCACAATTCAGAGCCTAGAGAGAGGAGAGAGAATATGGGAGGATTCTCCACACAGAGAAGTGGTGGTCTGAAACCCGATTATTGGTAACCAATCACTCCTATGTTGTTCTACTACCGAGCATGCTCACAATGAACTGAGCAGAAAAAGGTCCCCAATCCCCACTCTCTGTCCACAGGTTGGAAACATGAATCCAAAGTAAAAACAACTAATGCAGAAAACTAAAAAACAAATATCATCTTTTAAAGGCCATTAAAATTATACTTCTTACTCCTATCCAACTTTTTCCCAAAGCTATATAATTAATACACAACTTGATATATATTTCCTTATTAAGTTTCTCACTAGATTTCTGTCTATTGGAGGTATACCTACCATCTAAAAAAATGATCAAAGAAAGCTCTACAAATATTGAGTGAATGAATGCGTGATTTGGAAGAGCATGTTTCTGAAAATGGTGCACTATAGGACCCACAATATGTTTGGAAATTATGACAGCAAAGAAAAAAAATCATACCTATAAATTAAGAGGTTAAAGCCAACAAAAAAAAATCACTTTGATTTGCTGACAAAATTCACTAAAGAAAAACAGATGGAAAGATGTGTAGATGTGTAACTAATCTAACCCACCAGTTGACAAGTGGTAAAGAAAATGTCATTTATAAACATCATGGAGTACTACTCAGTCATGAAAGGAAATGAAATAATGTCATTTGCAACAATTTGTATAGAAATGAAGTAAATCATTCTAAGTGAAGTATCTCGGTTATGGAAAACAAACATCACATGTTCTCACTACTAAGTGAGTCATAAAGTGTATTAAAGACATTGAAAATTAAGATGGAATGAGGCTGGGAAAGAGGATGGAGGGATAAAAAGTCACCTGTCTGTACAATGTATATGATTCTGGTGACAAACACACTTAAAACGCTGACTTCAGCATTATACAATCATCCATGTAATAAAAACATTTGTATCTCCTAATATTTGGAAATAAAAATTAAAAACTAGAAAAAGACATAGGAAAGAAAGTATAAGCTTGAAAGGAAACTGAATATAGAATCGCCAAAGTAAAATCTGCATCCAAAGTAATTAAGGAGTAAAATAGAAATAGTGGAAATTCTAATCAGTGCTGCAGTTTACAGATTAAAAAAAAACACCCAGTTACAGAAAAAATAATGGTAGAAAAAAATTTAAGAAGCAAACAACACATGGAAAGAACTTAGAATAGAGAAGCAACATCAAAATTGCCAGCATCCCTAAAGATGGGAAAACAATAATCATCCCAGAATAACCCAAACTATGATTAAAGACAACTTTTTCTAAAAGCAACTAAATAAGTGAAACATGTACAATTAAAAAAAAATCTCCTCAAAAATGAAAAAGATAGTTAATAAGAAAACAGGTTACCAATAGCTGGGCGCAGTGGCTCACTCCTGGAATCCCAGCACTGTGGGAGGCTGAGGAGAGAGAATTGCTTGAGCTCCAGAGTTCCAGGCTGGCCTGAGCGAGAGTGAGAACCCAACTCATAAAAAAATGAAAAACCCAGCCAGGCACCACGGAAAGCACCTGCAATCCCAGCGGCTTCTGGAGGCTGAGGCAGCAGGATGCCCACAGCCCAAGTCTGAGGTTGCAATGAGTTATGACGCCATTGCACTCTGCTCAGGCCATAGGGAGGGACTCTGTCTCAACAACAACAACAATGACAACAAAATCAGGATAATATCAAACTTCTCACAGGGGTACCAGCAGATACCCAAGACAATAGAGAAATATTTACAGAGTTGTGATGGGAAAAGTCATGATTTTAGAATTTCATACCTGGTCAAATTAGCTTTCATGTAGAAAAGAGAAACCCATTTGCAAATATTTATTCTACCCATGTACCTAAAAAGTATCTGAGGATTGCATAAACTAATTGTTAGATAAATCTCCAGAATAACCAGACGCAGTCAAGGGCTGCACCACGCTGCTGAGGTCAAGTACGGACGGCAGACCACATATATAACAAGTGGTCCCATAAGATAATAGCAGAGCTAAAATATCACCTCGTGACATTGTAGCACAACATAGAAGTGCTCACATGTTTGTGATGATGCTGGTATAAACAAACTTGCTGTGCTACAAGTCCTATAAAATTAGCACATACAATTAACTACAGTGCATAATACTGGACAATGCTAATAAATGACTACGTTACTCCTTATGTGTTTCCTGCACTATACTTTGTATTGCTATTTTAGATTGTACTCCTTCTACTTAAAAAAAAAGTTAGACCACTGTAAAACACCTTCAGGCAGGTCCTTCAGAAGATATTTCATTGTTACCCCGGGTGGGGGGTGATAGTTCCATGCATGTTCCTGCCCCTTACCAGACCTTCTGTAGGACAATATGTGGAGATGGAAGACAGTCATAGTTATGAACTTGACCCTAAGTAGGTCTAGGCTAATGTGTATGTGTGTGTGTATTAATTTTTAACAAAAATGTTAGAAAGTTGAAAAAAATAAAAACTTTAAAAATTGAAAAAAGCTTATAGAATAAGGATATAAAGAAAGAAAAAATATTTATAGCTTTGTATTGCATGTGTGTTTTAAACTAAAGTGTTATTACCAAAGTGTCAAAAAGCTTTCTGTAAAGGTAGCATGGTCATAGCTACTTATTTGCTTTTTAGATCCATTTCTGTATTTTTAAATTAATCACATATTGTTATACATGAGAAAAGATCAATCTCTTTATGCAGTTTGTTAAGAAAAAAGTCACGATTATCATATTTAAAAAAAAAATTAAGAAATCTTAAAAATAGAACTAGAAAATGAAAACCATGAAATCATATGTATACATATTTGAAATATCCAGTGCAGCATTTTTAATACCAGCAAACAAATGGTCATCAATAGGAGATTAAAGAAATTAAGACATACCATTAAAAAGGAATATTATATAGTTGCTAAAACAATAAAGCAAATTTGTAGAGCCAGGAGGGTACAGAGAAACTTTCACTTGGATAATAAAGTAATGTATTTACAGTAATTATAGACACACACATATATGTATTATAAATATACACATACACAAATGATAGCTAGGATGATAACGAGACAGGGTAACAGTGTTTGACTCTGTAGTGGTGAAGAGACAGTGGGTCATCTACAGGAGGTTCACCCTGTATTTCTTATACTGCTTGTTTGTTTCTCTTTTGTTGGTTTAATCATGTACATGTATACTTTATTAACTTTTTAATTAACTTTTATACAGCAGTTGGTTGTAAGCAAGTATACTATTAATTCCTCACCATTTGTCTGCTCAATGTTGTCATGTAAAAGAATATAATTTCCCTTCTGTATTGTCATAAGCAAAACACCTGTCTTAAGTTGCCTTGATTTATATATCCTTTCTAGAATTTCCATGAATTTTAAAAGGCCATTAGCACTTCAACTCTTCAGACTTTGAGCAAACTCTACCAGGAAATACTATAGAAAAACAGAGTTTATGAAATGTGATTTACAATCAAGTGCGTGGTATTATTTTAATCATGATTTAAGAGTGTCTTTATCATAACAACCTCCTTTCAACTATCAAAACCCCATTATTTCTTTCCCCTGATTTATCTACCAAAAGAACCTTTTGATTCCTTTTGCTAGCACTTAGATTTTGTTTTCTTGAAATCTGTTCCCAAGTCTGAATTTTTAAACTTCTAATGTCGTATGTCAGGATTGGTAGCACTTTAGTTTTCTAAAATATAACATTTTGCATCATGTTTACAGAAAACAACTCAGAATCTGCAGGAGTGAGAGAGTACTGAAAATATATGACACTACCATATCACTCGGCGCTCAGCAGTAGAGTAAGGTTTTCTTATTTTCAGAAATGTGCTTTCACATGCTTTCCTTCTGCGCACTATACACTGTTCTCAGAGCAGTGATTTAGCCTGATAGCATCCACAATAGCATATGCTACTCTGTTTCTGATATAGCATTTTCTCTCAATTTTTGAAAAGTCACAAAAATTACATTTTCATCAATCCAAAGATTAAAATAGAAATGATTCATGTGATGGTTCTAAACCCTTTCCTGTTTTACAGACCTTCTGAAAATCTGACACACATGTGGACCTCTCCAGAATATGGTTATCGACACTTAAAGCACATCCATGCACCTTGCACAGAAGTTCACAGAAATAGAATCACAGTCTTTATTTCAACCTTCATTGAACAATGAACAAAAAAGAGAGAAATACAGTATGTTCTTTATTTCTCAGACCCAGGCAAGGCTCGAACCTTCTACGCCTGGTCTGTGGTATGGAACACTATCACTGGGTACAATAGCCAGCTCATACAGTATATTCTTTAAAAATTAACTTTAGTTGCATGGTAGTTAGGTTATTAACATTGCTAAATACATTATCTTTTGAGTTTTCAAAGAAACCTGAAATAGCAAGTGCAATGATTAACATTCATCTGTGAGAAAGTCCTTTGGACTATTCATAGGAAAAAGCAAAATATCTCAGAAAAGTTCAATGGACAATCTGGTCAGAATCACACAGTGAATAAATATTAGGACCAGAACTCAAATCCAGGCCTTCTATTTACAAATCCTATTTTTTTTCCTTGACTTATATTTTTCCCTTCAGGCCAACATTTGGCAATTTTTTTCTCAAAATGGCCAGATATGAAATATTTTCAGCTTTGGGGCCTATTTGAGTGATTCACCATTATAACACAATGGCAGCCAAAGTTAATATGAAAACAATAGGTTATGTCTGTCTTCTAATAATTACATAAAACAGGTGACACACTGAATTTTGGTCAAGAGCCATAGTTTGCTGACCACTGCATTATTACCTCTACACAACAAATGAACTCTTTTAAAATTTATTTTCCTAGCAGTGCCTGTGGCTCGAAGGAATAGGACTCCAGCCCCATATACCAGAGGTGGTGGGTGCAAACCCGGCCCTCGCCAAAAAAAACTGTAAAATTTATTTTCCTAAGTAGTTTGAAAGTTTTTATCATTATGACTATGACCTTGTTAAATGATCATTGCTATAATACTCTAAATAATTATAGAATCCATAAATAATATAACCAATGCCAGCAAAAAGCTATGACAAAAAATCTTACATATTAATTTATATTTTTATTTTGAGAGTTTCACAGACGAAACTACCATCCAAATAGGTGTTTTTGGAATATAACCTCCTTCAACAATACCACAATAGTCAATATTACCTAGGAAAAGTTAAAAATCTTTTGCATTTCCAAAATTAAGGGGACATAGTTTAGAAAAGTAAATTAAAATATAAAATTTATTTTCTTTTCATAATAAGTTTGGATATTAAATAACATTAAAGGAGGGTAATCAATTCGTGTATTTGCTTAAAAATAGATTACTGTATCATTTGGGCTGTCACCAAATATCCTGGCTCTTGTGAGCACAGGTGAAGTTGGTTTGACCAAGGTCATATGGGTGAAAACAACATGTACACTTGGATGAAGTTTTATGGGCCAGTGTGCAAAGTGTCCTGCTCCTGTATATACCCCAGTGACCATGGAATGACCTTGAGAGAGAGAATACCACGCCCAGAAATCTAACAACTCCAAGAAAAGAGAGAATATCATGCACCAAGGGTTCCCGCCTGTCTACCCACACTGACCAGTCAGTGAACATGAAACAAGTTTTTAATTGACAATGCTACCAATATATGGAATTGTTGCAGAAAATAACTTACCATCGTCTACCTATTAAAGAGGCATAGACTTTTTTTAATTACACAGAATATTTATATTCTAATACAGATTTGTATTAATATTAATTTTTATTATATGCAATTAGCTAATAGTGACACCTCAAGAAGATATTCCATAGTATTATGACAACCACCTTTTGGATTATGTAGATATCATTAAAATAACCATTTCTTTAAAATAAGTAGGGGAAGAAATTGGCCAAATCTGACAACATTGTGTGAATAACTTTTTGGGTACTGAATTTTGTACATTCAAAAATATGTTAAATAAAATCTTAAGTTATGTGAGGGGAAAGATTATGTGTATATAAGAATTAAAATGTTGGCTCTGTGCCTGTAGCACAGTGGTTACAGAGCCAAACACATTAATCGAGGCTGGCGTGTTCCAACCCGGACTGAGCCTGCTAAACAACAATGACAACTGCAATCAAAAAAAGCTGGGCCTTGTGGCAGGTGCCTATAGTCCCAGCTATTGGGACGCTGAAGCAAGAGAAAATCGCTTGAGGTTGCTGTGAGCTGTGACACCACTGCACTCTACCAAGGGCAACATAGTGAGACCCTGTCTCAATAAATAAATAAATAAATAAAATGTCTGAATTAAGGCTTTAAGAAACACTCTTTTCTTTTCAATAAACATTAGTGCTTAAGTAAACAGGCAAAAAACTGGCTTACTCTAATAATTAATAAAAAGTTAATAGCAAAATCCACTTATTCTAAAAATTAGCATGGTATATAGTCATTGTGTGCAAACTATTTCCATGTATGTAACCTCATTTAACCTTCATAACAACTCCATGAGAAATACTAGCCCCATTTGATGAATGACAAAATTAAGGACAATAGCACTGTGATTTGCTCAAAAACACAACTTTAGCTAGTGGCCAAAGACAAAAACCTGAACCTAGGTTTTCTGAAAGGAAATTTGACGTTCCTTTTACTGTATGACACCTTTAAAAAATACATAGAAATATTTTCATTCTACACAGTATACGTAAATAAAAGTAGTGTGTGTGAACAGGTATAGCACGTGCTTTAGTTATGGCATGATACTAGTAGATCATGTCTTTAATCTTCCTTTGCAACAAATTAAGTTAAAACACAATTCCATTAAGTTGTCTGAGGGTACCATGAAATTATCTATTTAAACATGCATATTCTAATGAGAGATATTTAGGTAAATTATAGCTTACTTTATACCCCTCATGATATTATAATTTATAATAAGAAATGTATACTGAAGACTTCATCCACACTTTCTGGCACAGAGTTCCTAAAACCCTTATAATTTCCTGTGTAAAATGGGTGCTAGGAAAATGCCTTGTTCCAATATTTGGTCTTTGACTCGTTCTTGACACAGAACTCCTAATCCCTTTGGAGTTCTAATCCCTTAGAATCTCATGGGTGACAGGAACATCTTTTGTTCTAATAAGGTGATTCTTGGAGGGCTCCCACATGGGAGCTAGGCACCAGAAAGAACAAGCCATCATCAGAGAAACTTGCAATAATTAGCCCAATCCTCACCCCTACAGCAAGGGAAGAGGAGCTAGAGACTTTAATTAATAATCAATCGTGCTTGCACAGCAAAGCTTCCATAAACTTCCCTGAAGTTCCGTTTTCAGAGAGCTTGCTGGTTGCCTGGAGGGTCGCATGCCCAGAGAGGGCGTGGAAGCTCTGTACCGCTTCCCTCACGCCTTTTCCTACGTATCTCGTTCACCTCTAACCTTTGTAGTATCGTGTATAGCAAACTGGTCAGCGTCAGTAAACTGCCTCCCTGAGTTCTGCGAGCTGCTTCCGATGGAAAGCATGGAGGCTCAGCTCCTGACTGCTGTCTGAGGTGAAAGCAGCCTTATGGGACTGAGCCCTTACCCTGTGGGATCTGTCAGAATTGAATGAAATTAAATCGGAGGGCACCCTCTTGGTGTCTGCCAGAGAATTGCTTGACTCATGGAAAAATCTCCCAAACATCCAGTATAGAAATGCCCTGTGTTGAGTGGTGAGAATATAGCAAAAGTTGTTTTTTTTTTTTTCTTTACACTTCTTCTTTCCTTTCTTCTTTTGCTGCTTACCTTTAAGAATTTCACTCTTTGTTTTTGGCCGGGGCTAGGTTTGAACCCACCACCTCCAGTGTATGGGCCTGGTGCCCTGCTCCTTTGAGCTACACATGCTGCCCTTCACTCGTTTTTTTTTTTTTAGACAATCTCGAACTGTCATCCTGGGTAGAGTGCTATCATATCACATTTCATAGAAAACTCAAATTCTTGGGCTTAAGCGATTCTCTTGCCTGAGCCTCCCAAGTAGCTGGGACTACAGGCACCCACCACAACGCCTGGCTATTTTTTTTTTTTTTTGCCTGGCTATTTTTTGGTTATAGTTGTCCTTGTTGTTTGGCAGGCTCGGGCTGGATTCAAACCCACCAGCTCTAGTCTATGTGACTGGTGCCTTAGCCGCTGAGCTACAGGCACTGAGCCAGGAATTTCACTCTTTACTAATGTCTTCAGTAAGGGAAATCTAAACCTGGAGGGGAGATGTATGACACATCAACTAAATTTGGAAACTTGCTGGCTGTTTTTGTCTTAAAAATAGTTAGAGTTCTTCCGCAGGTTCCACCCCTTGAGTATTTTCCGCAATTTGGCAAGTAAAACTCGTAGGGTGAGATTGGATTGAGGGCCCAGGAAGTAGAGATAACCAGCCCTTTACCAATGAGCTGGGGCTAGTGACTGTGGCTTTTCCCTTAGAGCCTTACAATGTCCCTTTCAGAGCTGCAGCAAGAGACTCTGAAGGCCTGCTTGGTGAAATAGCACAAGCTGGCTCTGTCTCGTAGTTAGCCAGTCTCTACCCAATCTTAACAAGTCAAGGTATTAGGCTAAAATCTCAGCTGGGGAGAGATACAAGCAACTGCGGCACCCTGTCCCCACTAACAGCTGGAGGAGGAGACTCATTCTCTCCTAATATAAAACAACCACCACTCAAATTCAGAGGGTCCCCGGGGGACAGCCCAGCTTGAGAGTTCTAATCCAACTGTCCTGAGCAGTACTATCACTGCTCAACAGGGAGAGTTCAAAAGGTCTCCAGTGGCCCCATAGTAGGAATCCACAGGCAGTTCCCTCCCAGAGCCCTCTTAGAGTCAACCAGAAAGAATTAGAAATTTTGAACAGACCTATAACAAGCACTAAAATAGCATCAACTATACAAAATCTCCCCAAAAAGAAAAGTCCAGGACCAGATGGCTTCACATCAGAATTCTACCAAACCTTCAAAGAGGAAACTAGTAAATGACATAACCTTTTCAAAAACATAGAAAAAGAAGGAAGCCTCCCCAACTCATTCTATGAAGCAATATCACCTTGATCCCTAAGCAGGAAAGGACTGAACAAAGAGAGAATACTGTAGACCAATATCATTAATGACGATAGATGCAAAAATATTAAATAAGATCTTAGCAAACAGAATTCAATGATACATCAAAAAAAATTACACAACCATGATGAAGTTGGTTTTATTCCAGAGTTACAAGGGTGGTTCAACACATGTAAATCTATAAATATAACGTACCACCTAAATAAAATAAAAAACAAAGACCATATGATGCTATTACTTTATGCAGAAAAAGCTTTTGATAATATCAAACATCTTTTCATGATTAAAACACTTTTAAAAAATAGGGTTAGATGGGACATTTCTCAAACTGATAGAGTCCTCTCTACAGCAATCCCACATCCAATATCATATTGGAGTAAAATTGAAAACATTTTCACTCAGAGCTAGAACTACACATGGATGCCAATGTCACTACTGCTATTCAACATAGTAATGGAAGACCTAGCCATCACAAACAGGCAAGAGAAGAGGATCAAGGGTTTTCAAATGGGGTCAAAGGAGGTCAAACTCTCAATCTTCACAGATGACATGTTGTTATACCTGGAAAACCCCAAGGACTCAACTACAAAGCTCTTAGAAATGATAAAGGAATATAGCAGGGTCTCAGGATAAAAATTAATACTTACAAATCAGTAGCTTTTATATATGCCAATAATAGTTAAGCCAAAAAAATAGTCAAGGACTCTATTCCTTTTATAGTAGTGCCAAAGAAGATGAAATACCTGGGAATTTATCTAACAAAGGAAGTGAAGGATCACTGTAATTAGAATTATGAAATCTTGAGAAAAGAAATAGCAGAAGATGTTAACAAATGGAAAAACATATCATGCTTGTGGCTGGGAAGAATCAACATTGTTAAAATGTCCATACTACCTAAAGTAATTTTTAGATTTAATGCAATCCCTATCAAAGCACCAATGTCATACTTTAAAGAACTTGAAATACTAGTACTTCATTTTATATGGAATCAGAAAAAAACCTTCAATAGCCAAAACATTACTTAGAGATAAAAACAAATCAGGAGGAGTCACATTACCAGACTTCAGATTATACTACAAATCTATAGTGATCAACACGGCATAGTACTTGCACAAAATAGAGGAGGTAGATATGTGGAACAGAATAGAGAATCAAGAGATGAACCCTGCCACATATCATCATTTAATCTTTGATAAGCCTAACAAAAACATACATTGGGGAAAAGATTCCCTATTTAACAAATGGTGCTGGGAGAACTGGTTAGCGACCTGTAGAGGACTGAAACTGGACGCTCACCTTTCACCACTAACAAAAGTTGAATATCTCTGGATAAAAGATTTAAACTTATGACATGAAACTATAAAAATACTAGAAGAGAGTGCAGGGAAAACACTTGAAGATATTGGCCTGGGAAAATACGTTCTGAGTAGGACCCCTCTGGCAATTGAAGCAACACCAAAAATATTTTACTAGGCTCTGATCAAGCTACAAAGCTTCTGCATAGCTAAAGGCACAGTAAGCAAAGCAAACAGACAACCTTCACAATGCAAGAAGATGTTTGCAGGTTATGTTTCCAAGAAAAGTCAGATAATTAGAATCTACAGAGAACTCAAATTAATCAATAAGAAGGAACAAACAACCCCATTTCTTTGTTGGTAAGAGACTTGAACAGAAACTTCTCTGAAGATGACAGGCAAATGGCCAACAAACACATGAAAAAAGGCTCATCATCTTTAATCAACAGAGAAATGCAAATCAAAACCACTTGGAGATATCACCTAACTCCAGTAAGATTAGCCCACGTCACAAATCCCAAAATTACAGATGCTGGCATGGATGTGGAGAGAAGGGAACACTTCTACAGCGCTGATACGGATCAAAAATGTTTTCATATAGTAAACGAGAAAATATCATGAACGGTATGTCAATCAGGTTGATAAAATATCTCAGATTGCATGTGAAGCCCCCACACTGTACCCCATGGTTGAACTAATGTACACAGCTATGATTAAA
>CAUYON010085385.1:0-12432 GCA_963573935.1 Arctocebus calabarensis
CTACAAATGTCAACAATGTGGCAAAGCCTTTACTTGTAGCTCATCCCTTACTAAACATGCAAGAATTCATTCTGGAGAGAAACCCTACAAATGTCAACAATGTAGCAAAGCCTTTAATCTTAGTTCAAGCCTTACTAGTCATCAAAGAATTCATTCTGGAGAGAAACCCTACAAATGTCAACAGTGCAGCAAAGAGTTTACTATTAAGTCATCCCTTACTAAACATGCAAGAATTCATTCTGGAGAGAAACTCTACAAATGTCAACAATGTGGCAAAGCCTTTTACTGCTACTCACACCTTTCTGCACATCAAAGAATTCATTCTGGAAAGAAGCCCTACAAATGTCAACAATGTGGCAGAGTCTTTGATCTTAATTCAACCCTCACTAAACATCAAAGAATTCATTCTGGAGAGAAAACCTACAAATGTCCACAATGTGGCAAAGCCTTTAATCTTAGTTCAAACCTCACTAAACATCAAAGAATTCATTCTGGAGAGAAACCCTACAAATGTCAACAATGTGGCAAAGCCTTTAACCGGTCTTCAACCCTTTCTGTACATCAAAGAATTCATTCTGGAGAGAAACCCTACAAATGTCTGCACTGTGTCAAAGCCTTTACGCAGTACTCACACCTTTCCCAACATCAACGAATTCATTCTGAAGAGAAACCCTACAAATGTCAACAATGTGGCAAAGCCTTTAATCTTAGTTCAAGCCTTATTAGTCATCAACGAATTCATTCTGGAGAGAAACCCTACAAATGTCAACAATGTGGCAAAGCCTTTAATCTTAGTTCAAGCCTCACTAGTCATCAAAGAATTCATTCTGGAGAGAAACCCTACAAATGTCAACAATGTGGCAAAGCGTTTACTTTTAAGCCATCCCTTACTAAACATGCAAGAATTCATTCTGGAGAGAAACTCTACAAATGTCAACAATGTAGCAAAGTGTTTACTTTAAAGTCATCCCTTACTAAACATGCAAGAATTCATTCTGGAGAGAAACTCTACAAATGTCAACAATGTGGCAAAGCCTTTTACTGCTACTCACACCTTTCTGTACATCAAAGAATTCATTCTGGAGAGAAGCCCTACAAATGTCAACAATGTGGCAGAGTCTTTAATCTTAGTTCAACCCTCACTAAACATCAAAGAATTCATTCTGGAGAGAAACCTTACAAATGTCCACAATGTGGCAAAGCCTTTAATCTTAGTTCAAGCCTTACTAATCATCAAAGAAGTCATTCTGGAGAGAAACGCTAGAAATGTTAAGAATGTGGTAAAGCTTTTCACCAGTACTCATGCCTTTCTCAGCATCAAATATTTCATTCCAGAGAGAAGCCTTACAAATGTCAAGAATGTTGTAAACCCATTACCTAGTACTCAAACTTTTCTGTATATCAAGTAATTCATTCTTGAGACAAACCCCACAAATGCCAAGAATATGACAAAGCCTTTAACCAATACTCAGGACTTTCTGAACATCAAAGAATTCATTCTGGAGCAAACCCCTACAAATGTTAATAATATGGCAAAACCGTTAATCAGTATATGAAACTTTTGTGCATAAAATGATTCATTCTGGAAAGAAACCTTATAAAGTGTGGCAAACCCTTTATCTCATGTTCAAACCTCACTGTACATAAAATAAATCATACAGAAGAGAAACCCTCAAAATATGAAGAATGTTGTAGTACCTTTGCCTGGTGTTGATAACTTGATACGTATAAAAGAATTCACACTGGTGAGAAATCCCACAACTGTAAACAGTGCAGCAATTCCTGTAACCGGAACTCAAACCTTCCTATACATATCAAAATTCACATTGGAGAGAAATCTTACAGATGTGAATGATGTGGCAAAGGTTTTTACTGGTCTTTCGTACTTAGTAAACATAAGAGGAATTATCCCAGATAAATAATGTAACAATATGAATATGTGCAAAGCCTAATGCCAGTAGTCACACTTTTCTGTACACAATAGAATTCATGTTGAAGAGAAACACTACAAATGTGAAGAATTTGACAAATGTTTAACTTGTGCCCAAACCATTGTATAAATGAAAACTTTATAACAGAGAAATCCCTGACAAATGTGAAGAACATTTTGAATCCTATAAGCAGGATTCAGCACATCTTACACATTTCAGTACATAACAGAATTCTTAGAGAAATGGTATATATGTGAAGAATGTGACAATGTCTTTAAATATTTCTCATGATTTTCCAATCATAATTCGTATGAAAGAAACACTCTACAAACGTCAATCATGTCTCAGAGCCTTAAAGTTGTGTTTGTCCTGGTAGGTAGGGCTAAGAAGAGACAGGGTCAGATGATACTAGGAGATCCTTTGTCCATCCTAAGAAGAACAAAATGAGCACAGGGGGCTTCCATGAAAGACAAGTTGGCATTTCAAGAAGGCTTCTAAAAAGTGAACTGATGTTTGCTCTACAAAAATGATTCTCAGAGGTAGAAAGGCCACAATGTGGAGATATGGCCAAGGGCACAAAAAGGGATGTTTGGACCGTGGGTTCAAGTAATGTGACTGTAAGCTCAAGTGATGTATTTTCATTAACACGGTAAAATTTACACCAGTTCTATCACACTAAACAAATACAATGATAACTTCTGGAATTTGCCTTACAGGGATAGAAAATGAAAAGACACTCCTTTCTGGAAGTTCCCCCCCACCCCCCGTTCCAGGAAAAGTCATGAATATTTACCCCCACACTACTTAACATAGAATTGGAAAGTCTATGTAAAGGGGAAGCATCTTACGAAACCCAGAGTCTTCTCCACTTGAAAGATGTGTTCATTCTCTGGAGTATACTGTTCCCTAATAAACTTGGATCTTCTGCATACATATATCTACTTATTCTGCTCATTTGTTCCCTGTCTTGATACCAGTAATCATTCTTTGGCAGGAACAAAAAAATAGGGAACATATACCTGACATCTGGTCCCCATATGTAACATTTTGGTGCCAAAATCTGGGAGGAAAATACACATCTTTGGCAAGATACATTAATAAAACGATAAACATTGTTAATTCACACTGCCTGCTCATATTACTTAACACATGTACAGGTCTCACACTGTCTTTGCTTTCCAGGTAATGTAGCTCCTTATCTACTTCTACTTCATCTCCTTTTTTCTTCATCTCCACAATGCACTTCATCCCCTGTTAGGCCTGATATTCAAAAGCTTAAAAAGGTGCCTCAGGCTTTACAACCAGAATGTTAAAGCAGATTTTTAAGGTCTTAATGACCAGAGTGGGGAGGAAGAGCCAGTGAGAGAAAGCCAGGCCAGCAGCAGGCCCCAAGAACAGAAGGAAGTTTTGAAATGGTTACATCACTAGAGAAGAAGGTTGTCAGTGACAGAGTTCCTCTAGAGCAGTGGTTCTCAACCTTCCTCATTGCCACATTGTTACAAATGGAACAAAGGGGTCACAACCCACAGGTGAGAACTGTTGCTGTAGAGGCTCAGGTAAGAAGACAACAGGCCTGAGCCCTTCCCTCACTATGACTGTGTTGCTGGAGCAAGAAATAGCTCAGGAAGTGGAGTCTGCTGGGACCACGCCCTCACTACTAGAGAGATGCACTGGTAGTGACATTGCCCTCTCCTGGAGATGGGGGTTCACATTCGCCTTCCAGACCCTGTGAAATACCTGAACCAGCATTCACCATCTGTCCAGTCTGGTGGACATGCTCCAGCTTCAGTACAAGGTCTACTTTCTGATGCTGGGGTGGCTGATAGTTGGGGAGCTGTCTGTCTCTGTCACAGTAAACGAACTGATGTTAATAACATTAGAGCCACTCCTGGGGCTAAATATTCAGGGCCCCAGATATATCTGTCTTTAAAACAGAAGGCAAAATACAATCCCCCTGTATGCTCTAAAGGCTGATGATGTTTCTGTTTATCCCTTTTAGTGCTTTCCAACTTCCCTACCCCATTGTTTGGATGAAGTCTTAACTTCAGGTTAGAGACCTAAATTCTTTAAATCCGCAGGGCTCCTTTTTCAGGCCTTTAGAAAGAAATGAGATGGCTGGGGTAAAATTTTCTTTCAAAAGAGAAAAATTAAAGCAAGAAGGAGCCAGTATGAGGAGAGAGATGTGAAGAAACAATGAAAATGAAGAAACACAGGTGGTGAGGAACATTAAGAGGAGAGAGAATAATTTTGTGTAGGACAAAACATAATATAACAATATTTGTCAGAAGAAAAATTTGGGACAAACATAGGGCTTCAGTGTGTCAAAAGTATTCCATGTAAGGCATAACATTTGCAAAGGTGAATTTCTAAACATTTTGCATGTGAACAAGTTGGCCTGACTGAAAAGGGATTCTCTAAAACAACAAAGTCTTCTTTTTGTTATCAGACTTTGTTTAAAGTCTCTTCAGATTACTTGTGTACTTGAAACTGATAAATTATATCAAGTATGCCATGTCAATCTGCCACTATAGAGTTAAAAAACAAACAAAAAAAACTAGCTCTGTATTTTCTTCTGCCTGCCTGAAGCTGCATCTGCTTAGTTATGGGTGTTGAGATCAAGATTATTAACCTGTCAGCACTACTAAAGGTCGTCAGTTATTCTCCTGACACTGAAGTAAAGAAAAAAAAGGAGCCAATTTTGTCCTTTGGCCTCAGTTCAGCAGATGTACACAGTCGATAGGGTGCCAGCCACATACACTGAGAGTGGCAGGTTCGAATGCAGCCCAGGGCAGCCAAAACAATGACAACTGCAACAAAAAATAGACAGGGGTTGTGATGGGAGCCTGTAGTCCCAGCTATTTGGGAGGCTGAGGAAAGAGAATTGTTTAAACCCAAGAGTTTGAGGTTGCTGTGATCTGTGATGCCACCTCATTCTACCAAGGGCAACATAGTGACATTCTGTCTCAAAAAAAAAAAAAAAAACTGGCCTCTTTTTCTCAGCTGCCTGACATTTTCTCTCCTTCCTCTGGGTCTTCAATTCACTTCTCACACCTCTTGGCTTTTTCTTGCTCAGATAAGGTGACAGAACATGTATGCGTAGCTCCTGCCACACTTGATCAACCACTTGTTTTTCTTTCATAAGTGGGTATTCTAGCCACACTGGACTATTTCTGGTTGTGGGACAAACTGGGCATTCCATGCCTTTCTTGCCCTGTCCTTTGTGAGTTGTGACCTTCTCAGTCAAAGGAACTGTTTCCACTTGAGTTTTTACCTGCTGCGTCGCTGGGTGATCTATTATGTACCTATGGCCTTGCTCTGCTCCTCGCTTTAAGAAAGCTCTAGTTAGCCACCCTTCAAGTGGAGGTGAATGGTCTGTGTTAAACCTCTTCACAGATTCCTTGAGAAAGATCCAGGAAGACAATCCAGACTCCTCAGGCTGAATCAATGGGAAGCTCTTTCATGGGGGTCATTGGTCATAATCAGGGCAGATAGGGAGGTCATCTGTGCAAGTGGACTTGGTGAGACAAAGGCTAAAAAGAGGTCCCCAAACCCATGTAAGTATGGAACCTAGGAATTGATTGCACAAGTTGAGTAAATGCTTACTAAGGGATGACACCTGGCACCAGAATCTCACCTTGTAATTCTAGGTGGGAAAATGCAGAACCCAGAGAACTCTGGTCACCTGAGATGCACACAACTTTGTTTGCAGGTAACACTTAGTCTATGACAATGATGCCTTTATGGATAGCAACAATTTGGCCCAATGTCTGTAGAAATGCCCAGTCCAATGGGTAGTCCACATTCTCTCCTCTACCTACAGAAAGCTATAGACCAAGACTTTCTAATAAATGCTGTGGCTACCTGTTTAGTGCTTAATACTCCATTGTCTCCTATTACTGAACAACTGGTTGTATAGCAGGAGTAACAGGACAGCTGGAATACATGGACAGGTATACATACAGGACAGCTTAAACTTCTTACATGCTGGATTGGGAAAAAGAGATGACTCTTTGGTTCCTTTAGATGCCTGATTTCCTCATTCTCTTAGATTACCTTTCTCCAAAAAACAATGGCCTTCCAATAAAGGTACTACAAGAACATGCCTGGTAGGTGTTCCTTCAGCATGAGTTACTCCATGTCCAGGATGAGGACAAATGGCCAGCAAAAATCAACACCCAGGTAACTTTTCTATCTGGGAAGAAGGTACCACTAGGAAGGCCCTCAGGACCACTCTGAGTTTCACTTAAAACCAGAAGCTCAGCCACCAGAACAAATTATGTACCATCTTAAACATGAAGCATTAATAGACATCACCCTTTTGATCGACAAATTTATGAGATTGGGCCAACAAGGCCCTGCCAATCTGCAAATAATGCTTCTATTCTTTTCATTGAAAAGCCTTGAACAGATGTAAACTTGTCCAACACCTAGTGGTTGTAAATGGAGTACTATTGGATCTTCATCTGATGGTACCTAACCTTTATATTCTTTGGATTATTGTAAATTTAGTGGACAATTACTTTGTGTTGTAGTCTGTGTCTCTCTGCCTATATCCCAGAGATACATGTTCCATTCTGAATCCATTTTCTACTTGATTGCAAACAAATAGGAGCTTGGGGGAGGAGAGAAGTAATACTTGGCAGGTGCTAAGTTTCCTAAAGTGAGCTGGAGCAGTGGTGGGTTCTGACTAGTTTTCACTAATTATGTTTCTTATCTTGTGAAGATAATCATCTCACATTTAGTGGCAGTGATTTTTTCATGTTCATTTTTTTCTCTTAACTTACAAGGAATTTGTGCTGTGAAATAATAAATGCTACAAATACACATAAAAGCCAATTTATTAACCAAATACCAAATGGGTAACAACACTTTTTTAATCTTTTTCTACTTATAAAGAAATTTATTTGAGAACTTAGAACTAAGTTTGTGAACTTACCACCATGCACTTAACAGTGGCTGCACTGTACAAACAACTCAGCCAGGTTTTCTAACCTTGGTTTATCAGTTTCTCACAGTGGTGTTTTCATTGGCATGTGTTTTTATTTTGCTGGGTGATGTTTTTTGTGTGTGGTTTTGTGTGTTGTTATGAGAATATCACAGCTTAAATTGGAGTAATGAACAAACTTTCAGAAATTTCTTGTTCAACTTGTCAAGAGCAGAAGTGAAATCAGGGGCAAGTTGGTCCAAGATTATGGTCATAAGGTCATGAAGAAAATGGCAGTTTACAAATGGATTGAACTTTTTTCTCAGAAGATTGAAAGCATCACTGATGAAGATTGGTTAGGACAGCCAATAATGAGCAAACCTAACGAAAACATTACAGAAATTCCTGCAACAGGCTGTCAAAATCTTCAGCTGACTGTGAGAAGCATAGCAGAACATGGAAATGTCAATAGAGAAAGAGGACAATTTTAACAAAAAATCCTGGCCACCACCTCACTGGTCTAGCATCGTGACAATGCACCAATTTACATGACAATGTATGTGAGGGAGTATTTAGCCAGGGGACAAATAACTGTATTGGAATGCCCTTCTTACCCCTATGACATTTTTGTTCCCTGAAGACAAAGGAAATACTGAAAAAAAAAAAATTTTACTGACATTCAGAATGTCATGGTTAATACAACAGCTTCAATGGACATTCAAAGAAAAGAAAAGAGTTCCAAAACTTCCTTGAAGGGTACATTAGGCAGTGGCATCAGTACATAGCTTCCCCAGGTGAGTACTTTGAGTGTGTCCATAGTGATAGTCAGGAATGAGGTATGTAAGAAAAAGTCAAGTTCTACAGGTCTTCATGAGGAGAAAATCTCCCCTTTCCTCCAATGTCACGTGATTCATAGAAGAAACTATTAACAGTGAGTGTTTATTATTCTGGAGAACACACATTTCCTATGAATTTACAAAGTCTCACTTTGTCACCCTTGGTAGAGTGCTGTAACAGTGCAGCTCACAGTCACCTCCTGTTCTTGGACTTAGGCGATTCTTTTGCCTGGGCTTCCTGAGTAGCTGGGACTACAGGTGCCTGCCAGAATGCCCTGCTATTTTCCTTTTTGTTGTTGCAGTTTGGCCAGGCTGGATTCAAACCTGCCACCCTCAGTATATGGGGCCAGTGCATTACTCACTGAGATACAGGCAATGCCCTATACACACATTTTTTTTGAAGAATAGATTATATCACTCTCCATGATTCTTTCACTTACTGTTTTCCAAGCTATAGTTAACTGATGTCTATTTATTTCAGTTTCAGATCAGTACTGAGGCCTATTTCATAAAATGTCAGCTTTGGTCTATATTGTAGCTGAATAATTCATACTCTTAAACTTCTTGTCTAAACACTACAGTAACATATAAATTAAAAATTTTAGTGGATGTGTTCTGCTCTCCAGCTTATTTCCGGTTTATCATTATTGAATTTTTCTGACTTACTGCCATATTAAAATGCAGTCTTACAACTGCAATGAGATCTGTGGGTTTGGGAAGCTCAAGATGGGGATGAAGAAGAAGTAAAGAGAACTCAGACCTATAATCCACACATGCAGTTAAATTGAATTTTATTGGATAAAATTCACAATTATCTGAACTTAAAAATGCTAAAAACCAGTAATGTTTATCTCATGGTCTGTAATAGGAAAATAATATATGAAAAAAAAGCCAAGTACTATTATTTTTCCTACATAAAAATTCAGTACATTTATATGATGAAATATTGCATAATCCCAGGGTAAAATTTTAAGAAAAATATGTAAATGAAATAAAACTAATGTGGCCACTCATGGTGGCTTGTGCCTATAATCTTAGCACTTTGTGGATTGCTTGAGTTCAGGAGTTCAAGACCAGCTAGAGCAAGAGCCAGACCCTTTCTCTACTAAAAACAGAAAAACTACCCAAGGGTGGTGGTGCTCCCCTATTGTCACAGATACTCAGAAGGCTGAGGCAAGAGGATTGCTGTAGCTCAACTGTTTGAGCTTGCTGAGAGCTATGATGCCATAGCATTCTAGCCAGGCGGACAGTGTGAGACTCTATCACCGAAAAATATATATGACAAATTTCTCACAAATAGCAATATTTATATTACATTTAAAATCCTACAATAAAATTAGATCAAACAAAATAAATACAAGAGGGTGATGCCTGTGGCTCAAGGAGTAGGGCACCGGCCCCATATGCCAGAGGTGGGTTCAAGCCCGGCCCTGGCCAAAAACTGCAACAACAGCAAGAAAAAACAATAAATAAATACAAGAAATGTAAAAATTAGGCAAAAATATTTATCGGGTAGAAAATATTTTTTCTTTTTGTTAGTGATCAATATTAAAATTATGGAGGGAATACATATTGCCAATAAGCATTTAATATGCTTTGAAATTTTTTTTTTTTTTTGGTAGTGACAGAGTCTCATTTTATTGCCCTCGGTAGAGTGCTGTGGCATCACACAGCTCACAGCAACCTCCAACTCCTGGGCTTAGGCGATTCTCTTGCCTCAGCCTCCTGAGTAGCTGGGACTACAGGCGCCCGCCACAATACCTGGCTATGTTTTTGTTGCAGTTCAGCGGGGGCCAGGTTTGAACCCACCATCCCTGGTATATGGGGCCAGCGCCTTATTGACTGAAGCCACAGGCACCGCCCAACATGCTTTGAAATTTTACACAAAGAAAATGTAAATGACAGTAACATTATTTCACCTTGAATTCTTTTTTTTTTCCACCATGAATTCTTTTTTTGTTTTTTTTGTTTTTTTTTTTTTTTTGCAGTTTTTGGCTGGGGCGGGGTTTGAACACGCCACCTTTGGCATATGGGACTGGCGCACTACTCCGTTGAGCCACAGGCGCCCCACCATGAATTCTTAAGACAGAAAAAAAAATGTAAACATTCCTCCCAAGAAAGTGCTATCAAAGATTAGTGGATAATGGTTCTCCATGTACTGAGACTAGAAAAGTGAAAATCTTCATCATTTTCTGAATTAAAGAACAAGGTTAACAACACGCATTTACTTTGATACTTCATATAATATACAGAAACGCATGAATAATGAAACCCTCATGTTTTTAATTAGAAGGAATGACATGAGTGTCATAAAAAGACATAAACTGTGTTATATGAATATAAAATTTGTCACTCAGCCCTCAAGGAAAGTCACTGATAGCCCTCAAGGCAAAGTCCACATGGGTGGCCACGGCATAGATCTGCACTGCTGTGCTCACAGGCCCCTGCAGCCAGGTGAGCTCAGAGAGCTGCTCCCATATTAAGAGAAAATGTATCTGCTGTGACCTCACCCAGGATATGTCTTAATAAATTGCCTCAGACATGGCATTGAAGGCGGTCACCAGGCTATTTTGTCAGCATAGCATGTGATCTTTTGGGAACTGCATTCTAGGCCATTTGAAACTAAAATCTGGGCCAATTGCTAAACCCAGTGTGGGCCAATAGGTGACCCCTGCCACAGACTTCACAGGCCTTCCCCATGTCACCTCTGTGTATAATGTCAGAGACCTTTGGTTTCTTTTCCACAGTCAAACTGTGCTCCTCTTATAGATGATACTCTGTGTAGGAATCATGAGAGTGAGAGACTCACCAGAATAGTTTCCAAGTTTGCTCATTCTGGAACCTTCCCGTGCATCTTCAGATGAACCTCACTTGTCTGTCTTCCTCCTTTCTAACCTCCTTATTCTCGAGAAGGCTGATCTCCCCAATGCTCTCGGAGTGCACAATACTAAAATCCTCTCACCACTGAGGAACATACTTTCTGCCAAAGCCCTGTGTCAGCTATTTGTCTGGTACTGAAGCCAAAGAAGCAAAATTCTACCTGCTGCTTTATCTTAGAAGCTACCCACGGAAATGATTTTCTTTTTTCTGGAATTCCCCCATCTGAGCTGAAATCAGATTCTGTAGATAAATGAGTGTTTGAGTGAGCACCTCTAAGGGAACCCCTGAGAAGACCTAGTCCATCCTGGATAATAAGGAGCTGCAGTTGTCAATAAGAGATGATTCTTCCTTTTCCAGAGTCCAGAGTCTGCGAGGTCCTGGCTGTCAAAGAGCTCCCAGTTCTTTTGCCAGGGTTTACTGTGTTAATCCCGTCCCTGTCACCTCTCACATGGAAGAATCAAATTTTATGGGGTTTTTGGTTTGGGGCTTATTTTTTTTAATTTTCTTTTTCATGTGCATTGTGCTCTGATCCTGGTGCAAAAGCAAGATTAGAAGACTCTCCTGTCATGAAGCCTCCAGCCCCATAGTCTTATCTTGAGGGCATATTTTTGGGTTATTCCCTCAACTGATTCTGTTCAGCTATATCAAAGTAAAGAGGAAGAATACTCATGCAGAGGGTCACGGCTGCATCCTCAAAGCCCCCTGATGTCTATAGGCCATTACCCATTTCCAATCTCAAAATGAAACACTATGAAAGACACACACCCAGTATCCCTGCCCCACACCCTCCTTCCAGGTTCCATATGAAGAGTCCAAGTCTTTGTTTGCCTTTGGATGTGGTTCTTACTGGAATAATTATGGTTGTAAAAGACCAGCCACGACGTGCAATGGGTTTATTTCCTAGTGGCCTGGTGGGAAGAGGAGACCAGAGAATTATTCTTAGGAGTTACAGAATATTAATATAGAGAAATAATAGACACAGAAAAAGAGAGAGTTTTAAGAGCAGTGAGTCTTGGGAGGCGGCACACACTTCTTTGTGAGGCTTCCAGTATGCCATCTCGAGTATCAGGCTAGCTCTGTATTTATTTCATACATCAGGGTTCCAGGCATAAATCTCAGGAAAGCAAGGCAAACAATCCTGCCAAGGTTCTTGCTGCCCTTACATTCCTAACTCTATAGCTGATGATGTTAACTGCATGGATTTACTTGTTGCTTTTTACTGTTTCAAAGTATAATGGCCTTAATGTAAACAAAGTCTTGATGAGGAAGCCAATCAGAGGCCGACTCGAGGACCAAACCCTAACTGACCCACAGTCACACAACACAGATGTTATGTTTTAATGCTCTGACGTCCTTGTGTCCAAACAGGTAATAGATCAATCAAGGTGACAGAAGAAAAGAGGTCTTTCTTCTCCTTATCTGGTCCAGGGCACGTCTTCCTCAGTTGGACAAAGTTTAAAGAATTCACATCCTTAACTCCCAAAACCACTGCCTGAGAGCACACAGCCTTGCCCTGGATGAAAGCACCTTCAACACCTCCAGCCAGCTGCCTTGCCGCAGATGTGGGGTGAGGGGAGCTGTACAAACTCTAGTCTGTAGAAATATTAAAGTGACAAGATCTTGCACTTTGTGCTCAAAGCCAGATAAATGGGTCTGAACTGATTCCCCATAACTGTCTCCCTTTGTCCAGCATGTTCCCTATTCCTAATAATATTTCTAATCTACTAACAATTAGTAATTGAGTATTAGTTTCAAACTTACAAAATCATTATTACTAGCAATGCAAGCATATCAAGATATGACTCCTCCCTTAGGTCTTCACACATGCACCCTTCAATAGTGTCTTATGATTGATTGATTG
>CAUYON010085386.1:0-43522 GCA_963573935.1 Arctocebus calabarensis
CTTGGGCTTAAGCGATTCTCTTGCCTCAGCCTCCCGAGTAGCTGGGACTACAGGCGCCCGCCACAGCGCCCGGCTATTTTTTTGTTTTGCAGTTCGGCCGAGGCCGGGCTTGAACCCGCTACCTTCGGTATATGGGGCCGGTGCCCTACTCGCTGAGCCACAGGAGCCGCCCAGTTTATACAATTTTTATTTGTCAATTATACTTCAATAAAGCTGGAGAAAAGATACATATATGAAATTTCACATTCTTGCCAAATATTTTTTCTCATCTTTGTGCCACCACCATTTTGTGGTGCCCTAAGCTTAGTCTCCCTGGGAGGTTTCCTGCTCTCTGCCACCCCATGCTGGGGGTGGGAGCCTGGGTATCCCTAGTTCCATTGTCTTCCCTGGGTTTGTTGCATCCCCTGCAGGCAGGACCACAGATGCAGGTGGGGGAGGGACAGATGCACAGGCCTGACGTTGCTCCAAAGCCATCCATTCATTCACCCCATTCTTGGAGAGCTGAAGAGGGTTCTGGTCCCAAGATGGTATCCTGTTTGGGGGGCTTGGTTGCTTCACTCCTTAGTAGGCACCAGCTTTGAGCCAGTCTAGTACTAGAGCACATTCCCAATAGTTCCAGACCAGCAAGGCCACCTCTTTTCAACTAAGCCACCGATCTGCTTCCAATTTGCCCCTATGCTCTGTTGGAATAGCTTTCTCTACAGCCACCAGTGACTGACTACCATGCCTGGTCCTATGTCCAGTGGGCATTGCGTGATCTCTCAAGAGCATTAGCTTCTTGGGACCACTCACTTTTTTTTGTTTTTGAGACAGAGCTTCAAGCTGTCACCCTGGTGAGAGTGCTGTGGCATTACAGCTCACAGCAACTTCCAACTCCTGGGCTCAAGCGAGTCTCTTGCCTCTGCCTCCCAAGTAGCTGGGACTACAGGCGCCCACCACAACGCCCAGTCATTTTTTGGTTGCAGCCGTCATTGTTGTTTGGCAGGACCGGGCTGGATTTGAACCCGCCAGCTCAGGTGTACGTGGCTGGTGCCTTAGCCTGTTGAGCCACAGGCACTGAACCTCACTCACTTTTTTTGAAGCCCTTTTCCCTCCTCTTTCCATCTGGGGCTATAACCTCTCTATCTCTTCCATCTGGCATTAAGTGTTGGGCTGTCACAAGCTTCAGCTCTAGGTTGCTCTTCTTTCTCTACACTGTACTTTCTCCCTCTGTGTAATCCCATCCCCAACCTGGTGTCACAAGAATCACAGTCTTCGCCCCATCCGATCTGTCACCATGTCATGTCAATGTCTCTCCCACCTCCTGAATTCAGCTGCTTCCCCCCACCAGCTCTCCCACCCACTTAAGCTACTGCACTGTTTCTCAAACTGCTCTTGGCGCCGCTCAACTTGCCCCCTGCAAACCTCCTGCAGACCCAAGGCCTCCCATTATTCCCACAGTAAAGAGGATTCCAGGCCCAGGATGGGTGGGTCTTTGCCATCCCCTCCAGCTCTTTGGCAACGTGACCCCCCACCTCTCTCTTTGTTCCAACCACACCAGACGTGTCTTGGTCCTCTGAGCAGACTGTTCCCTCCCTCCCTAGGTCTTTGCACTCTTCCTCCCCCAGAACATTCTCCCTCCCCCTCTACCAGTCTCATCTCAGTCATCCCCTCCTCAAGGAAGTCCTTCCTGGTTCCCAGGCCAAGCCAAATCCTCTCCCATTACACACTTTCGTGAGCCTATATGCAGCTGTGGCTTCACCCATGGTGATACACTTTGTGTGATTATGAGCTTCCTATTCGTCAGCGCCTCCCACCCCATGGTGCCCTGCTAATTCCATAAGCAACATGGTCTGCTTTGCTCGCCATCATATCCCTATTATTAAACTCAGTATCCAGAACATAGGAAGCTGTCAGTAAATAGTTGTTGAATAATGAATGAATCTGGCCCTGCTTCTAGCCTGCTGTGTGACTTTGGGAAAGTTATTTGTCTCTCCATGCCTGTATACCTCACTTGGAAACCTGCCTCAAAGGACTGCAGAGATGGAAGAGCCAGATAGTGGGATACTGACAGGTCTAAAGATGACGGGCTGAGGGGCATCCTGAGCAGTGGTCATGGTGGGCTCACACGAGAAAAGCCACACTGGAGTCAGGAAGACCCAGCATCCAGTCCACTGCCCCGATTCCCTGTGTGACCTCAGGCCAGCCACTGCCCTTTCCATGGCCAGGATGCAAGCTTTGGCCTCCACGCTGCTGTGCAGGCCTGCCTGGCCTGTGCTCTGGTCTGAGAAACGGTCTCAGATCTTGAAAGGCAACAAGAGCCCCAGCTCTGCTGCTTAAGTCCACGCCTAGGTCTGCTGCGCCAGTGACTGGGCCCAGGGTCTCCCAGTGCCCAGCACCTGTTACCAGCTTGGCACAGAAAGGCCTGCCAGTCATAGCCCAGCAGGGACCAGGAAGGCAGTGGCACTGACAGGTTGAGGGGGGTGCCCCAGGGCAGGATGAGCTGAGGAAAAGGAGCCAGCCAGGAGATGGCCTATGGGGTCTGACCCTTGGCCAACGCTGCATAGCAGGGCTGCCAGTGTTGGCAGCTGCTGTTTTGGTTGCTGGCTGCCCAGAGCTAATGAGTGGGGACAGGGCCAGGCTTCTTCCATGAACATAGTGCAGGGTTGAGGGCAGCACGGGGGAGGTGGCACAAATCAGGACCAGCTAGAATCACACTCAGAGGATCTTAGGTTTCCTTAGATAAGTCCGAGCACCCTCACCCTGTCCCCAGACTGAACCTGACATTGGAGGTTGGGTCATTAGACTGAGCCCTAACTCTGGTGAATAAGTGAAGAGGGTATTGAAAGTAGGACAAATGTTTGAGGTCCTGGCAAGAGGGACCTTAAAAAAAGGTTATATTTACCAAGTGCCTACATATTCCTGGCAGAGGTACTAGGATTGCACAGGTGTGTTTCACACAGTTTAATGTCACCATCCCTGTAGCTAGGCATAATATCACTCCCATTTTACAGATGGGGCTCCCAAGGCTCAGAGCATTTGCATGACATGCCCAAGGTCACAGAACTAGCGACTATCCACGGATCCAGGATTCCCAAATCCAAAGCTCTTTCCACCTCATTCTGTGCCTTCATCTTCCATTAGCCATTGTTCCTTTTAGGAAGAGGAAATATTGGCCCCAGAACCCTAACCCAGACTTTCAGAGAGGATGCAGTGACCAGTCTGGAGAACCCCTGGGATCGGGTATTCCCCTTCCTCCTGGTCAGGCTCTAGGCCTTTGGTCAAGGGCCCCCGAGGGCAGGGATCTAGGCAGAGTGGGTGGAGGCCCCGGCATGACTCACAGGGACCTGTGGGCTTGTCTCAGCAGCCAAAGGGTTGGGTTCAGCAAAAATAACAGTAATATGGCAACTGTGTGATCATGGGAGAGAGTCCAGCTCACACTTGCTGAGTATGCCCCACTCTGAGTTCACTGGGAGCTGGTTCTCCACACACTCCAGCTTTAATGGAGCAGCCTGTGAGGCAGGTTGCATGAGCCCCATGTGATAGCCAAGGAGGCCAAAGCTCAGGACAGTGAGGTACTTGTCTGAGGTCACATGGCTGGCCAGCGGGAGTGCAGCAGATACAGATGACTCTTCCCATCTGGTCGCCAGCTCCCACAGAGGCCCAGGCTCCTTTGCTCCCAGCAGGAAGCACATGGGACAGCAGAAGAGGTCAGGGACCAGGCCTTGGGTGGGGCTTGGAATTCAGGGTCCTCACCTTCCCAGCGGGGCCCCAGCCCAGCGCTGGATTTCCCATCCACACCTGCTCCATATGACGTCAGTCCCTGGAGGCCCAGAGTCTCAGAGTTTTTGTTCACTGAGAACTCCCAGTATCTCAGAATTATAAACACAGATGGAGTCAGCCATTAGAGGAGGATTGGCCTGAGATCTCCCAACCAGACTTAAGCCACAAGTACTCGTTCCAGATGCTTCCCCATCACCACCACGCAGGGTTCCTGAGGTCTCTTCATGACTGAAATGCTCATTCAGACTCAAAAGGCGTGAGCTCTCCCTTGGGAGTCCTGGAACCCCAAGGAGTGGTTTTATGAAGGCAATGCTTACTTAGAGACCAGTGTTCTGGGGGAGGGAGGATTCTGGGCAGTGAGCCAGGCTGGAGGGGGCCTTCCTGGTGTCCTCAAGGCATTACGCATGAGCTGTCTCCTCTGCTTATTCCTGAGCATGGGCAGAGCTGCTGACAGGCTCCTCCTCCCTCCTCAGACATCAGCGGCTGCCAGGAGGCATGATCCTCCCTCCAGGCTTTGTGTAGCTGCCCTCTGCTCTGCTGGCCCCTGGGCCCTCCAGAGACAGATGCCAGGTGGTCCAGCATCTAGCGAAGCAGGCCACCAGGCAAGGGGTGGGGCTCGGGGCCCCAGTTCAGCTCCTTCTGCCCCCCGTGTCATCCCCATCCCTCCACACACACCAGCATTGGCAGGACCGTGTCTTCAGGGCCACACTGCACAGCCCACCAGGGTGGATGCAATAGACAGCACAGCCACTGGGGTCCTGGGGTACTGCACCGTGGGACCCTCACTCAGACCAGCAGCCCCGAGTCCTTGCTGATTCTGACAGGGAAGAATAAGGGCTTGGGTTATCAGCTCTCTCAGTTTGTCAGAAACCTCCCATTTTTGTGTGAAATCAGCTGTTATTTTACATGCAGACCAAACAACTCTTGTCAGGTAGCTCCTCTCCTGGACCTCTCATCCTCGTCTCCTCCTGAGCCCTGGACCTGACTCAGACTTGACATCTCATCCAGCTCTGCTGGCAGCTCCTCTTTTGCCAGGGGCATGACCTCCCCGTGGCTGCATGTCCCCCCCATCTGAGGCCCCCCTCTCTTCTTGCCTCCAGGACAGCCCCCTCTCCCGATTCCCTCCTCTGTCTCTGACTCCTTGTCCTCTTCTCTATAAATGTGGGTGCTTCTGCTCACATCTTGACTCTCCTCTGTGCCCCAAGTCTCCCTGAGATATCCCCTCACCTTAGGGACCCCCTTGGCTCTTATCCTGAAGGTTTCAGGATCTCTGGATCCAGCTAGAGCCTCTCTCCTGAGCTCCAGCCTCAGGAGCTCACCCGCCAATGCACGTCTACACAACACACTCAGCCTCTCCTAGTTGACCTCTGCCTCCTCTGGACCTCCACTGTCCATCTAGAAACCTGTGAGATACAGAATACCACTAACTGGGAGGTGCTGAGCCCAGAGATGTCTAAAGGATGAGGCACACAGTCGGCAGCAGTGAGCCAGCAACCAGGACTCAAACCCACACCCCGTGAGCCCAGTGTAATTCGCCTCTCTGGCCTTCAGCAGGACTGGCCTGGGAACGCTGGGAGGAAGGCAGTGGCATCCCCTTCTCTGCTCCCACACATACATGAGGACAGAGGAGCAGCTGGCCCCTGTCTCTCCCTGTCGGACTTCCCTGGCTGCCCTGTTGGGCCTGTGCCATGTGCATGCCTGCATGCCTAGGTGCTTTGTGGGTGCTGGAGGAGACTCCCTAGGGACTCGCTTGGGACTGTGACTGAGGACTCTTAGCTTGGTTAGTGCGGCCAGCTGAACCAGACAAGAGGCTGGGGCCTCAGGGTTTTGTAGAAGCCCAGTTGCTGCAGCTGGGCTCTGCTGTCCTTCTTTGGGAACATGCTCTTGGGAGAGAACTTAGGATCTGAACCCTTCCCGCAGCCAGGAACTGTTCAGGTCAGAACTGAGGAGCTGCCACAGTTCCTTGCAGAGGCCCAGCAGTGCAGGCCAGGGAGGGCTCGGGCTGCATGTCTCCACCTGATTTTCCAGTGGTCTGGCCTCTCCTCCTTCATTCAACAAATACTTGCCAGGCCCCACCGTGCCCAAGCTGGCAGCTGGGAATTGAGTCAGACCCTTGAGGAGCCTATTGTTTAGCAGCATGGTGGGGTGGGGAGTGAGTGAACAGATAACTGTCTCCACTCACTCCCCCTTGGCCTACAGTCTCCTGAGAAAATGGCTGAGCAGGCTCCAGGCCCCAAAGCCTGGGTAACAGAACCCCTTGGGGGTGCTGGGCTACTGGGAAAGGGCAGGAGGCTGGGCGTTGCTCAGACCTCAGACCTTGGACCCACACAAGTTAGGCTGAGAATCAGAATCAGAATGACTTAGGGATCAGAAAAATCAGGTGTTTTTTCCGAGGTCAGGAAGTTCACTTTCATGTTTGGCCTATGTTCCTCCAGCACAAAGACTGCATGTATGAGAAAGGGGACACCCAGAAGAGTGGATGTTCAGAGTGACTAACCGTTGAAAGATTCCGAGTCATGGCCAGGCCAGCCAAAGATTGTCTCACCCAGGCCCCTACCTTGCCAAAGGGACTGTCACTCCATCCCCACAGGACTGTGGTATTGACTGACAGGGGCATCCTCCCACTGCACAAGTAGATGGCTCCCAGGGACCCTCAGCAGCTACCACACGGGACAGACCAGAGTGTGACACTCCAAAGGCTGCAGATGGTGTGGGCAGGGCCCTCCTTGGACCTGCATTGTCTCCAGTCTCAAACATAGAAAAGAGGCATCTTTAGAAAATGAGGACATTCCCTTCCTTGGAGAGGTGTGACAATGCCCAACACACCAGGCTTGAGTCTGCCTTTGCATGGCCACAGAGCTCTGGGGGCCGTGGTTTCCCTGGGCCATACATATGGAAAGAGCACCCCTGCCATGTCTCCCCAGCGTCATGGGTGGTGATGAGGGTGCACACTGACTATGAAGGGCTCTCCCAAGAAGAGCAGGTGAGCAGGGGTGGGGAGCAGGGAGCAGCACGTTTATTTTACAGGAAGATTTTTGCCTTTGCCAGAGGTCCTTGAAATGTGCTCTTTCTTTTTTCCAAAGCAGTCCTGTCACAGGACTCTGTGCACCAGAGTTAGTTCTGTACATGGAGGCCACCTGTAGTGTTGTAGCACCGTCAGCAATTAGTGATGGTTCATTAGAGTCCAATTAATAAATGAAACCAGGATGAGAGCCCACTGTTTGGCTGAGAATAACAGCCCTGCTCATGCCTTAAGTGGCAGCCTTCTGAGAGCTCAGAAGCCACAAGGACCAGTTGCTCCACCTTCAGCACTGGGGGCCGGGGCGGGGGCCAACACCCAGTGGGAGCTTTGTTGGTGGCTGCTTCCTGGGGGAAGTGAGGAAGGGGAGGAAGGGAGTTTCAGACCTGACTGTTCCTGCCTACTTCTCAGCTTCTCTCTTGAGGAGACCCTGGCACAACTCCCTGCCCAGCAATCCCAGAGGAGCTTGGCCAAGGCCAGAAGCCTGCAGGCCAGGGCTTTTCCCTCCTGCCTGCCTGGCCTCAGAGGACTCTGCATGTGGCCATAGAGAGAAAGGGGGTTGGGAGGGAACTCAGTCAGGGAAGACCACAGCTCCCCTCCTTACTATCTGACCCCTGCTCCCAACCCATCATAATACCCCCCTCCCTAGCCTCAGGCGTTCTCCCCCAGGTCAGGAACTCCTCCTCCCATGCTGCTCAAGCCCTGCCCCCACCAGGAAATCTCCCTTCACCTGTCCAGCCCAGACAGGGTCAGAAACACAGGAATCCCATCTTTTTAGCCACTCCATTCAGACGACTATCTGTCTCTGCAGAACCAACTCCCCATCTCCTGTCCCTGGTGCATAAGCCCAGACTCCTGGATTGGGGAGAGGTCATTGGGTTTTCCAGAGCCTTCCAGGGACAGACGTAGCCTGTGGACCGGGTGTCTGGGTGCTTCTTGGTCCTCTGGAGGATGCAGGAGGCCCAGTCTCCCTGGCTAGAGGCTGGCGTGGAGGATGCAGGTAGAAGGAAATTGCCCTGACCTATCAGGACAGATTGAGGTCCAACCATGACACCCTGGCAGCTGGCCTGAGGACTCTTTATTTTTATTTATTTATTTATTTGAGACAGAGCCTCAAGCTGTCACCCTGGATAGAGTGCTGTGGCATCACAGCTCACAGCAGCCTCCAATTCCTGGGCTCAAGCAAGTCTCCTGCCTCTGCCTCCCAAATAGCTGGGACTACAGGCGCCCGTCACAATGGCTGGCCATTTTTTTTGGTTGCAGCCATCATTGTTGTTTGGTGGACCTGGGCTGGATTCGAACCCACCAGCTCAGGTGTATGTGGCTGGTGCCTTAACCCATTGAGGCACAATCAGAACCTATCCCCTGACTTCCTTCTCATATTCCCAGGTGACCCAGCAACAGGGCGGTGACGGACCAGGTCAAAGCATTGTCAGACCTCTTGATCCACTATCCCTCCACCTAAGGGTCTGACTTCCTTCATCCTCCCAATCCCTACCTATTGTCTTCCTTCCCAGTGGCTTCTGGAGACATTCCCTCCAGTCTTTCAGGATTTGGGAGCCTGCTCAGCAGCCAGAGCAAACACAAATGGGGGCTCTTCCCTCTCCGTCACTCTCCTGGCAGCTATCTGGGATTGGCACTCTAGGCAGAGGAGGCCAGGCTTTGACTTTTCATGTTTTGATGCTTTGAGGGGAGCTAAAGGCCAGAGGACTGGGCAGCTCACTGGGAGGTGAGCTCAGGTGTGAATAGGACACTTCAGAGGCAGCTTGAGGGCTGGCAGGCTGGGGACATGGGGCATGGGGCCTGAGGCAGCATGGAATTCAAGCCTCCCCAGGCAGCCTCTGTGTGTGTCCTCTAGAGGCAGGGTGGACCTACTCACTCTCTCTCCATCAATGCCCTGTGCTTTTCTGCTGCTTACCTCCACTCACAGCTGCAGCCACTGGGCATCAGACAATAGTTTTCTCTCAGTCATGACCTTGCAGAAGGAAAGCAAAGTCTTTCTTATCCCCTCCCACTCACACCTGCACTTGGGCTTGTTTCTGGCCTCCCACCCCCTGCTGGGGTGAGCCCCTGATACTCCTGGCTTGAGACTGGAGTTTGTCAAAAATTTGTCAAAGACACGCTCACCCCCCCCCCCCTCCAGCATGGGGGTGGGCTGGGTTGAGGGGATGGTTAACATTTCCCTGGAAATGACAAACTGGAGTTTGTCAAAAATTTGTCAAAGACACACTCACCTCCCCCCCTCCAGCATGGGGATGGGCTGGGTTGAGGGGGGGCTGGGTTGAGGGGATGGTTAACATTTCCCTGGAGCTTGGCACAGGGCTGCTGCACTGTCTGTGAACCTGACCCTAGTACACAATCTGGTGTCACTGCCCATGCTGAGGGTGGATTAAGCCTGAGCCACCTCTGAGCTCCCTCTGGCACTGACTGCCAGGAGCCAGCTATAGAGCTGGGCAGGCCTTTGGGGACAGGGAGGGGTGAGTATCAGTCCTTGCGGAGGCCTGGGGAGGGAAGCTTGGAAGAGGTTCCCCAAGGTTCTGAGGCTGCTCTGCCAGGCCTGAGCCCCCTCTGGGTCTGAGCCATATGCCTAGGTGGGGGTGCAAAAAGGAGCTGGGAGCAGGGAGTGAGCTGGTCCCCTTCTCCAGTTCTGCAGGGAATTAGAGGTTCTTCTTGCATGAAGGCCCACAGGAGTCAGCTGTGCCAGGAAAAGCCATTACCCTGACAGCTCCCTCCACCTGCTAAAAGCCTAGCCCCTCCCCTGGGGCCTCCCCCTCCCAGTTGCTTCCTCTGGCACTCACCTAACCCTGTCGCCCTCTTTAGTGGGGAGTGGGAATGGGGGCAGGGAGAGATACACAGGCTTGCTTAACTCTTTCTTTGCTGGAGGGAAGCCAGTATGACTAGGATCCCTGGAAGTTTCCCACCCCTCTGCACCTGAAATTCCTCCTGCTGGGGGCGGCTCCTGTGGCTCAGCGAGCAGGGCGCCGGCCCCATATACCGAAGGTGGCGGGTTCAAGCCCTCAAACCAACTGAGGCAAGAGAATCGCTTAAGCCCAAGAGCTGGAGGTTGCTGTGAGCAGTGTGAGGCCACGGCACTCTACCCAGGGCGATAAAGTGAGACTCTGTCTCTACAAAAAAAAAAAAAATTCCTCCTGCTGACCCTCCAGGAGCTGTGTAGAGAAGGGCAAGGGACCACAGGCCACAGAGAAAAGAGAGTAGAAGACAGGCTAGCAAGTGCAGGTCATGAGGTGCAGCCTAAATCCTGTCACTGTGCTGCTGTGACTTCAGGCCCTCAGTGTTTCTACATGCACACAGAGCCACTGGGAGACCCCTGGGAAGCCCCCAGGGTCATGCCTGTGCAGGAGCAGGTGCTGTGCCCAGCCCCCAGGTGATGTTCTGGGTGTAGAAGGACTGCCATCCTCCTCGCACACCCTCCATGTGCCCCCCTTCCTCCTCCTGTCCTCTGTTCTCTAGGTACCAGTCTCTAAGGAGGGAGGTAAGCATTGTTGTGCAGGCAGGGAACAGATCTCTGGCCTCAAGGAAGAAGAAGGTTGCTAAGAGCCCGGAGGTCTTTGACTTCAGGCCATAGAGTGGCACCAAGAGTGGCTCTGATTGTGGGAGGAAGGCACCCAATGGCGGAGGGGTGGGCGCTGCCCGGCCAGTTCCATGCCTGTCCTTTCTCTGCAGCCTGGCAGCCTCCCTCAGGCCCCTGTGCTTGGTGGGGAGCACGTTCTATGGGACCTGCAGGGACAGTGGCCTGGCGGGCCTGGGTCTAAGAAGGTCTCTTGCTTCCCAGGAGATGCCCCTTTTCATCCCAGGGCTGCCCTTCTTCCCCTGCCTGCTGCCCACACACTGATCCTTTGAGAAAACATCCAGGTTGCTTTGTATCACAAATGAAGGAATAACATGAACTGGGGCTTCCTGGGTGCCAGAGTTTAATGTGTTTTCTCTCCAACCCTACAGCCACTCCCTGAGGGAGGCAAGATTTATAGGGGAGGACCTGAGGCTCAGAGGGGATGCAGTAAGGACAAATGTGGGCTAAGCCACGTTCTGAGTGACTCTGAAGCCTGTGCTCTTCCCTGGGGTCCACACCTTGGCTGGAGTGGCCAGAGATGCCCCCAGCCATAGACCCAGAGTTTGGGGCATGATGGGGGAGAAACCAGGCCAGGGGTAAAAAAGCGAAGGTCTCTAGTGAAACAGGGTAAGAAAAAGGAATTACATTTGTAACTTAAACATTCAAAACCATAATCATTATTAACACTTTATGGTAGTTAACGACATGCCAGGCAGTGAATATATTACTTCATTTCATTCCCACAGCAGCCCTGCTGGAGGGTACCATTGTTACCCCCATTTCACAGATGAAGAAACAAGGCACAGGGTGTTTGTGCACCTTGCCTAAAGTCACACAGCTTCTGGGACCCAGCTGGTCTGACTCCAAGGTCTCTATCACAATTATTGTGTCACACTCCTCAGCTGAGCCCTGCAGCTTGGAGATGGGACTCCTCCCACAAAAGTGGTCATCCACAAAAGCAGGACTGGGTTTGTGGTAGCAAGGGGCCAGGCCACGGTGTCATTTAAGTCTGAAGGACAAAGGGAACAGGGAGGAACAAGCTGGGCAGGGAAGGACCATGTTGGAGCCGCTAACACATGGCGCAGACTGGACCTGAGCCAACTGGTGTGCCCCACACTCCATTTGGGAGCTTAGGCATGGGCCAAGGGCTGGTGAGGATGACATCTTCACCTCCCCCCAGGGTACTATTTGTGCACCATGCCTCCCCTCCTGGGTTCCCCAGGGCAATGCCTCACCCCGTGATGGTCTCCAGCCCTGACATAGACATACTCGCCTCTGCAGCAGAAGCATGAACTCTCACTGACTAGTTGACAGCTCTGGATCTCAGGAACACTTAACCCAGATACCCACGGGGCGCACTGGGATGCAGCAGTCCTGAGCTCCTGCCTCTCTTTCGACAGCTCGGCCTTGAACAACTTGAGTGCAGGATGGCCAAAATCCCTCGCCGCTGTCCCCTGCACCCAGCCCCAGGCCTTGCACACAGTGGGTACCACGAAAGGCAGTGGCATGTGTGTGCTCCAGTGAAAGGGTTCAGAGCCGGAGGGCTGGGCTGAGACTGGGAGTCTGGACAGAAGGAAAATGGAGTTCAATAGGAGAGGACAGCCAGGAGGGCCACCTGACCTAGAGGAGAGGTCAGGCTGAGGAGTCCACGCACACAGGTGGCTGCTGCGGAGCACACCCTCCCTCCCCCTGCGAGGGGCAGGAAATCAGACGGGAGAGGCTTCTCTTCCCACCCCCACTCTGAGCCTCTGGTACCTGCCTCTAAGTGAAGGCCTCAGTGTTGGCCAATGAGACAATGTAGTCACCCGGGCAGGCAGGGCAGCCAAGCGGAGAGGCCTGGCATCTCCCGGGCCTGGGACAACATGAATTCATGCCTATGCGTGGGAGGGAGCTCTCCATGCTCCGTCCACCTTTTGCTCAGATTTATGGACAGTGGAGTCTAAAAGGGGGGCAGACAGCAGACAAGACCCCTCCCTCTGATTTACCCTGTCCCTCCCCTCCCCAGGAACAGCACATCTGAGGAAGCGAACAACCAGAGCTCCAAGGCAGTCACATCTGTGACCTCAGAGCCCACCAGATCCCCCGTCTGGGGGGACACAGTGAAAGTGGAGATCCAAGCAGCAAACGCTGGGCAAGAAGGTGAGGCTGGGGGAGTGGAGGGTGGCAGTGTGAGCACTGAACTGCCCCTTAAGGCAGAAGAGGGCTCTCACTCATCTCAGCTGGCAGCCACCTGAATGTCACTTGGGGCTCAGTTAAAAAAAAAAGCACTTTAAAAAATGCCAGTATTGTCATGCCTCATCTCCCCAGTCTGCTCGAAAAATGAGTTGTTCCACATAAATGAATTTTCCAGATAATGCAAGCTTATCTTTTTTTATGTCTGTTGTTATTATTTTCATGTTGGTTATTATCACCGTCTCCCAATGAAACAGCACATTACAGCTTCATGGCATGTCCCCGCACATCACTCACTGAAGTCACCACCTCCCAGGAGGAACAATGCTGTTCCCATTGCCTGGGAGAGAACCATGAGGTTCAGGGAATTTGAATAACTGGCTTGAGCTCAAGTACTCAGTAAGCAGAGGACATAGGACTTGGCATTGCGTGTTCTCACTGTAGCTCCCATGTTCTAGCTGCCTCGACTTGATGTTTTTTAAAAATGTCTTTAATGTCCCTAGAACAGATGCTTTTGTGTGTGCCTAGCCCTCCCTGGGTCTCAGCCCAAGCCACCAGGGCCCCATGGGCACTAGGCTCTGTGCGTGTGCACACTGCATTTCCCCTCTGATGGGAGAGCCAGGCTGGGCACACAGGAGCACGAGCTGACACTGGGACAGCTCTGGGCACCAGCATGGGGTACGGCCAGCACAGACCAGAGGTGCCTGGAGAGGTCTCTGGTCGTATCTGGTGGGAGGAACCCTGGGCTCACTTCTTGCGGGTGGCCTCTGCCCGAGAAGACAGGCTTACCTCTCCTCTTGAAATCCTGCCAGGGACCTAGGCAGAGCTCCTTGGCCACCTCACAAAGAGCAAAAAGCTGGCTGCTGAAGGCTGAGAGGCCCATGGGAGGGGGAGCCTCTGGAGAAGCAGAAAAGCCAACTCTAGGTCAAGCCAGAGAATTGCTTTTTCTGCCTGTAAAAGGGGCAGGTGGAGTTTCAGAAGACACAAAAGAGAAAGAAAAATTGACGTAGGACTTCATGCAGAGGCCCATGTGCCTTTGTGAACCTGCATGCTGGTCGGTGTGTACGTGTGCACCCTGTATGTGTGTGAGGACGTGCTGCGTCTGCCCTGCAGTCTTTCATGCTGTGTATCGTGTGTGCGTGCACAGGTGTGTCTGGCTGCACCGGCGTGGTATGTGTGTGCCTGGATGTATCAGCACGGTAGTGTGCACCTTGCAGTGCATAAGTGCATGTAATTTGTGTGTGTGCGCCAGTGTGTGTCATGCATGCATGTAGGTGACTGGTGAGAAGTTAGGGGTCGCGGTGAGTGGACCTGGGCTGGGATCCTTCCCTGGGCTCTACTCACCTAGGGTAATAGAGGGAAAGGTACGATAGGGCCCATCTGTGTGGCACTAGGGGGACGGAACTAGCTGCAGGAGGGACAGGAGGGTGGTGAGGCCACATGGGCAGGCGGGGGAAATATTGGCAGGCGCCTCTCTGCAGATTGAAGTAGCTGGATGCTTGTTGGAACCTGGTTGGAACCGGTTGCTGTGGTGATGTCTGCAGTGGGGGTGGGGGAGATGGGGGCCAGGCCAAGAGGTGGGGGAGGGTGGGAGGCAGCTCAAGGATGTGTTAATGAAAAGCAAAAGGGAGTTCAGACCCTGTGTCAGGGCCAAAAGAAGGCAGGTGACAGAAATGGTTTGTTGGCCACACAAAGGGAGCAGTGGGAGGCCGGAAGGGCACAATGCCCAGAGAGGAAGCTGATGAAGCGTGTTTGTGGCATGGAGACAGAAGCAGGGTGGGGTGGCTGTCCATTCCCCCCAATTTCAGCTCATCTGCAGGCTGCCAAACAGAGAAACAGGTTGGGGGTTGGGAGGAAATGTGTGGCACTTACTTCTCGCTAGATTTCAGCAAATCCCAATCAGATCTGGGGACTCCAGGGTCCATGGGGAGTGGGCATGAGGGGCTGCAGCCTGCACAGCTTCTGTTGGAGCTTTGACTGGGAGCACTGGAACCCCCAAGCTGAGTTTCCTCAGGTCTCAGAGTGGGTGAGTGTACAGAGAGCTGCAGGGGGTTGACAAGGAAAAAATGTGACAGCCACAAAGAGCATTTACATGAACTTTATAGCATGAAAAGTACACTCCCCTCCCTACAATCCTAGGGGAGGGACAAAATATTTCTTTTTTGCAGAGCAGGAACATGAATGAAGCTCAGAGAGGAAACTCACTAAAGGCCCCAGAGAAAATGTGAAGTCCAAATGTCTTGGACTTCAAACCCCTTGCCTCAGTCTACTTTCTTCAGACCAAGCTCTACACCTTGAATGACCTTATTCCCTCTTTTCTTTGAGCAGGGAGCCCATGGGCTACCTCTTGAGGGGCTTTGGCAAGTGTCTTTCCCTCTCTGTGTTGTTCAGGTTAATTGTGAGGGAAAGAGAGAAAGAAGGAAGAGTTATGAAATCTCTCACCCTCCTCCGCCACCCCGACATCCAAATGACCCCTCCAGCTCCAAGTGACTGAGCTGCTGAGTGGGCTCATCTCTTGGTTTCCAGCCTGCTGAGCTTTCTGGGACCAGCATCTGTCCTTGGTACTAAAATGTCCCTGTTTTAAGAAGAAAGGCAGAGGGCCAGGGGTTCCCCAGGGGTCTCCCTCAGACGTGCTTCTCCATCCCCATCCTCCCATTCCCATCCTTCTCTAGATCCCTGTTTTATCTCCTTTCCTCCACCATCTTTCTCTTCATCCTCCTCAAATCATAGATTTTCTGAATGGAAAGATGCTGCAGACGTCACCAAATCCAGCCCCTCCCATCATCCATGTCCTAGCCGAGTAATGCTGATCAAGTTATACAACAACTCTGAGCTCCATTGTTCTTTTTTAAAAAACAGAGGTGATTTTTAAAACCACTCCCTACTTGAGGGATTGTGCCAGGAATTTGTTGGAGTAATAGCTGAAGAATGCCATCCCCATGCCTGGTACACAGCAAGCGCTCACTAACTAGAACACCATGATTACTTCCAGGATGCTGCTGTTCTTCTTAAAGTTCATGCCAAAGTTCATGTCCTCTTGTGGGGAAATGTGGTCTCTTTGGAGGACATTGACTAAGTGGTACATTATTTTTAGTGTTTAATTGTCATTTACTTGTTGATGGTTGCATTAAGAGACTTCTTGAGCGGGTCACCGTTTATTGCTGAAACTCAGTTTCCCCACCTGTAATATGTGGAAGATAATCCTCTCCTGCCTGAGGAGCTGGCGAGAGTGTTTGTGACCAAGGGAAGGGGCCTCATTCCTGGAAAGGAGGGCTATGCCTTCTTGCCTGTGTATCTGTCTCTCTGTGTGCACACGCATGTCTGCTGCCACAGGGGCTGGGCTGGGAGTTTCTCAACCACAAGAGAGAATGTATCTGGGGTCCTAACAGCACCTGGCCCAGAGACTAGCCAAGGGCAGGGGCTTGGAGATTGCTTGTGGGGCTGTGTGCACGTGTGAGCCACGCGTGTGCGTGCACATTGACTCCTCAGTGGCCCCACTCCCTGCTCTCAGCAATGCCTCACCCCCCTGGGAGGGAAGGGGGGAAGTTAAGTCCTGTTCTGACCATGTGCTCATGTTTTCTCTTTCCAGATGTGGTCCTCAAGGTGGTAGACAACAAAAATAAAGAGGCATTATTGTCCTACAAAATCCCCATCAAGTACCTGCGTGTTTTCCACCCCTACCACTTTGAGCTGGTAAAGGTGAGTCAGCGGCCTGGGGCAGGTGGGGACAGAGCTGGCAGGATCCGTCGTGGTGTCCCCAGTTGTTCCTCAGAAGCAGCCCTGGGCATCACCTGCCCACCCACAGAATGACAAATCCAGAGCTATGTGGGGCTCTGGAAGCCCTTTCTCCTGACCCATAGATAGGAATTCCTCCAAATTTATCTCTGTAAAACAGCCCAATTAGCATAGCATAACTATACCACATTAAATGAATATACCAATTACAGATATATTCTGATCTCATAAATGTTAAAAAAGGGGGTGGGGTGGATCTAAACATTAAAAAAAAAAAAACACTATTTACTGAGCACCTACTGCTCCAGACCCTGCGCTAGGCATCTCACACACCATCTCTAAAACCTCAAAGCAAATCCGTTTTGTATACATGGGACTGGGGCTTGGACTCAGGCAGAAGAACCCTCTCATCCTGGGTGACAGAGAGCAAGTGAGCAGCAGAGTCAAGGGTGAGCCCAGGTCTTGCTGTCTCCCAAGCCAGTTCTTTCTATGCTGCCTCCACACGCTGCCTTGGCAGAAAGGCCCAGGAGGGAGATGTGGGGGATAAAGCATTTCCCAGAATGCACCACTCAAGTGGGCACCTGGGCGTGAGCATGGAGCGGGGAGACTCGGGCCCCTCAGTCCATAGCTGGGACCTCTCAGGCTGGGCCCTCCACCAGCCCTCCCTCCCGGTGCTGAGCAGTAGAGAGAATTCACTTGCTCATTGCTTAAGTAGTTTGGAAGTACCTGCTATGCCCACCAAGCCAAGCCCTGGGCCAGAGATGAGTACAGGCATCACTTTCCTATCCCCCTCTGTGCACTGCAGATCCCTATAGAGATTGAGAATACAGAACAATGAGAAGGTCTGGGTTCCTGTCCCAAGTCTGCTGCTGACTAGCTACACACCCCGTGGGAAGCCACTTAGCCCCTAGGCCTCTGTCTTTCTCAGCAAAGCTGAGAGGACATATCCCTGGCAGGGTCATTTGGTGAATCCACTGCAACGATGGGAAGGTGCCTGGCACATAGTAGGTGCTCAGTTCAGTTAGCTACTCTCCTCCCTCCCTGTTCCAGGCCTTGCACTGACATTTTTTCCAAATGACTGTTCACCATGGCTCCTGGGATATTTACTTTCTCTAAAGCCCCAAGGCGACCGATCCCGGGCTTCAGGATAAGGTGCCAGGACCAGGCAGGGGAATGAAGGCCCTGAGAGATGAGTGACTTGCTCTGGGAGATGCAGAACCTCAACTGTAATTCTGGGTGGATGGGTCCCCTGGCTCCCTGTCCTCTTATAACCCAGGCCTTGTTATCACATCTTTACCAGAGAGCAGGCAGGCAGGCACTGGTCCTTGTGAGGGCGATGAAATATTCAAATGGAAAAAGGAAGATTTATTATATTGATCTCCTTGGAAGGGCTCACAGGGACCATGAGGTTTAATTATCAGCTCAGAGCCCCAGTGGAGCAATGCCAAGTGATTGTCTGCAGAAGGCTGGATTTATGGCCAGGCTCTGCCCCTTAGACACCCTCCTTCTTATGTGTCTTCTTCCCCTACCCTGTCTCTAGCCTACCTGGTCTGGGAAAGATAACAAAACGTCTAGCAAGACGCAACTGTACACTACGGTGGTTCGGAAGTGTAGCTTCATACCCCGCTACGTCGGCTGCAGCCACACAGCTCTGGAGGTACCAGGGCTGGGGCCTCTGGGGTGGTATGTGGTGTGGGAAGGAGATAAGCTTTGGGCCATCCATAGACCCTGCTTTGGTCCCCTCTGCCTGGCCTGAGGGTATGGAGCAAAAATGTCAAGAACGGACAAACCAACCAGGCCTTCTCAAAATAGTCAAAGTACTTTGTAAAACCAAGCCCTGGGTTGGTAGGAATGGTGAGGGGGAAGATGCCTACTTATCTTTCCTTCTCTGCCCTGAACACCATCCCTCTACTACAGGGAGGATGGAGCCTCCCAAAGTTTGGTATCTTCCTGAATCTCATGGAGCAGGGAGAAGCCCTGTGCTCCCCAATTTGGCACCAAGTCCCTGGCTGTTTTCTGTTCTGTTCTTCCCTTTCTGGGGTAGTGATTAGTGCCTAAGCCCACAGATAAAAGTTTAGAGCCGCCCCAATTTTTCCTTTAGTTTAGTGGTCTAAAGAAGTTTGTCTGGTCTGCCAATTAGGTGTTCTGGGGTCCATTCATTCATTCAACAACTATTTATAGAGCTTCTTCCATTAGCCCAGATAAGACTGGGCCATCTGGGGCCTGGCCACCATCCCTTGACCCTTCCACCTCTAGGCTGCTCAGCAGCTTCAGAAGGAATCGTTTAAGCCCAAGGCTGACATGATCCAAGGACCTGGTCCCTCTTCTATTCCCTCCAGCCTTTAAACTGCCTGTGGGTGACGGACTCAAATCCAGCTATGGCTTAGATGTCATCAGGGAATCAGGGAGGGAGCTGTGGAACCCAAGCTCTGGGCTGTCTCCCTAACCTGGCAGATTTGGCCCCAGCCCCCAACTCCACAGCACTATGTGCCTGGCAGGGCAAGAAATACTCTTTGTCCCCATTTTATAGGGGGACACCGAGACCCAAGGAGGGTCTAGTCCACACCAGAGAGAACTTCTAGCCCATAGTTCTACCCCACAACCACCCCTGGATGCCAGCCTATGCCACCCCTGTAGGCTCCCTCTGCACCTACCTCTCCTCTCCCTTCTAGTGCTCCCTTTCCCAGCAGCTCACAGCTACACTAAATGAAAAAGAGTAGCCACATCTTGGCCTTGCTGTTCCAGGCTGCACCCCTGCAGGGGCTGCAGGGGCTGCTGTGAATCTATCAACCCCTCTGGCCTGCCTGGTAGCTCCCTGGCCCCCAGCACTCCCCCCACCCCCCTGTCCCAGCGCAGTCACTCTCCCTGTCTTTGCAACTAGAATAGCTCTGAGCAAGCAGCTAACTGCTCCTCATGGCCCTGGAGAGCACAGCAGGAACAGAAACTGCTTCTGTTACTCAGCAGGCTGTCATGAGCAGGTATGCTCGGGCAGCTGTCTCAGCCACACCTGGCCAGAGTCTGCACAGACAGGAGTAATTAGCTCCCCTTTCCTTTCAGACTCCTTTCTCAGCCCAGGAGAGCTGCAGGGCCTGACAGTGCTCCCGAGAAATCCCTCAGGCCCAGATCCCCAGCCCGATCCAGAGTTTGAAATGCCACCATCAGTCAGCCCTTTGCATGTGGAGAAGGGATTCAGCCTCCAGAGGCCCCAGTGAGAGCTGAGAGGCCTTGAGCATTTATGGCTCGGGCTTGTGTGGAGTTAGCGTCAACCAGCTGAGATGGGCCCTGGCAGAAGGGCCTGGGGGAAGGGTGCTGAGGGAGAGGAGAAACCAGGAAAGGATCCAGAACAAGCCCCGTTCCTGGGCCTTCTCCTCCCCTTGAAAGTCAGAGATGGAGAGACCAGGGAGATGATGGCCCAACTGCTTAGTATACAAGTCAGAAAACTGAGGCCCAGAGTAAAACAGGACTGGCCAAGCGGACCCAGCTGGAGTGAGTGGCTGGGCTGGAGTAGACCGGGGGACCCTTCCCATCCCAAGCTGTGGCTGGGCATGGTCCCACAGTGCTGTCCAGAATCCCTTCCCTTCCTGCTTCTCTCCCATCAGCACCATGTGACTGGGACCCCAGCCATCCCCCAAGACCTGCTCTGAGACCTGAGACCGCTGCCTGTCTCCCCCCCCACACACACACAGGGCTCTCCCTCTGCTGCTCCCCTCTTTCTCCCTAATTAATGAGATGCTCCTTTACCCCACAAACACATATTGAGGTCTACTTTGCACCGGGCACTTTTGCTAAAAGTCAGTGGGACAACAACAGTGAATGAAATGGAATTCTAATCAAACAGAAAATAAATAAGAAATGAATTAGAATAAACACAAGCTATGACGAATGCCGTGGGAGAGGCGGAGAATGGGGTGGCTACTTTATTAAGAGTGGTCACAGAAGGCTTCTCAGAGATAGTGACATTTGAGCTACAGGATGCGAAGGAGCCAGCCACGAGGAGTTGGTGGGGGTCATGGGGGAGTCTAGTCGGAGGAATTAACTCGTGCACAGAGCCTGAGGTGGAAACAGGTAAGGTGGGTTGGATGAGTGAAAGAGTCTGGAACAAAAAGTGCTCCGGAAGGGCTGGAGCAAGCTTTTGCCTGACCTGTCCCCTAGGGACACCACACATTTCTCCTGCTCTGTCCCCATGCAAGTTGTGCCAGTGGAAGTCTGGAGGAGAGGAGACGCAGGGATAGGGTGCAGAGAGGGCCTTATGGGTGACAAAGGACTGAGGTCTGTGAGGGGAGAAAGACTGGGATCTTATGGAGAAAGAGCAGCCCGGAGGTGTGATACTATGACCCCTCCCCAAGGAGAGCAGGCACCAAGGGGTGCCCAGCCATGGCCACTGCCCTCAGGAAGCTCCGTGTGGCCAGAAAACCAGACCTGGGCATGGTGTCATCCGTTTTCAAAGTGGTCTCTCACATATGATCTAATCAGAGCTCCTCCCAGCTCTGAGAGAAACCAGGACAAAGGTTTTTACCTCCTTTGTTTAACTGAAACACCTGACCCGAGGTCCCATCCCCAGGATCCAGGGGAGGAGCCTCCTCGGTTGGAACACAAGCTTTCTGCCCAAGTCCTGACTCTCATCTGACCCCTCCTCCCAAGGGAAGGTGGTGTAAGAGATCCACTGAGACCCAGGACAGAAAGCCAGGGACAATTGCCTCAGCTAGGCAGAGAAGGCTTCCTGGAAGAGGGCAGCCTTGCACAAAGCAAGAACCAAGTAAGGGAGGACAGTGCCGAGTGCAGAGGCAGCCATGAACCCAGGGGAGGAGAGAAAGATGGCAATGGGAGGGTCCAAGACCACGCGGGGTTCACCTACCTGCTTTCTTCTCCAGGTCTTTCTACATGGAGTTAATGAGCCCTTAGCCAACAGCCCCACCCCCATGGTGGTGATTGCCCGGGTGGTTCCCAACTACAAGGAATTCAAGTGAGTGGGGCCCAGGTGGGCATGGGTAAGAAGGAAGGGAAGGCTGACATTGCCACCACAGGCTGATTCCAGAAGCCCTGGAAAGCCACCTCCTCACTGGGTCTGAAAGCCTGGAGGCTTTCTGCAGCAGACTATTGATAGTCAAATCCCATAAAAGAATCAACCCCCTACCCTCTCCTACTGGATGTCCCACCCAAGAAAGGTGAATGGGTCAACCTCCTTCCCTACCCCACCGATGTCCCACCTGGGAAAGGCAAATGGGCCAGCCCCCACCCTTAACAACAGGAAAGGGAATGTCCTAATCCCCACCTTCCTGACCTTTAAACGCCCCCATGCCGTCCTTTCCCTAGGGAGAGCTCAGACACCCCCCCCAAAGGGCAGCCCAGACCCCTCCTGAGAGCAGGCTGGGGCAGGGGGCGGATGAGGCGGATGAGAGCTGGAAGGAAGCCAGTGTGTGAAGGAGGAAGAGAGGGGTCCTTATTCCCTGTGATGGGACCTCAGCCCCTTGGCCGGCCTCCCGTCTCACACTCACCCCTTTCACTCTAGCTCTGGGCCATGAGCTTACCCTTGAAACTTCATAATGTTTAGCCCTGCCTAAGAGTCCCCTCCTGGAGGTGTCCCTAGCCCTAGCCCCAACACGTCCCCTCCTCCTGCAGACTTCCGTCTGAGGGTGCTGGGTGTGCAGTGCTCAGGAGGAGATTCAGGCTAGTTTGGCTGCACACACAGTAGGGGAAGTTCCCCAGTGAGCTCTTGCTCTCTGTGACAGCACCATCTCCCAGGAGGCAGGTATCTGCCTCTATCCCCTCGGCTGGCTCTGATGACCCAAGAGGACCCCGACCCATCTGCACCACCTGCTAAGTTTTCATGAACTATGACTCCTCCTTGCTTCTTGGAGGAATGAAAATGACTGATGTATGTATGCCCCAGCCCAGTGACTCAGCACAGGTGGCAGGCGTGCATGTACACACCCTGAATCTTGCCCCTGCAGGCACTTGATGCCCTTCAAGCCTAAACTGGGACTCCCACCAGGGGCATGAGTCATTCTGAATAGATCTTCCAAAGGCAAGGAAGAGAATACAAGGCCGATTTTAAAGATGGTGCAGCTGAAGCATTCAGATGGGGTCAGAGTCACAGTCAGGGATAAGGGAACCTGAAAGCTACATCTTCTCTCCTGACCAAGATGAGCTTCCTAAGCGTGGGCCAGCAATCAGAAGGACCAAAATCACCATCTATATCATGGGGTCCTGGTCTGGACTTAGCAGGCCACGGTACTCTTTTGCTTTGATACAAAGTCGAAATGGGGACGACCCTGGGCTGCCAGGCTTAGGCACAGAGCCGAGGAGACTAAGCTGTCTCTTTGCCTCCCCAGGGCCAGCCAGCTAAACAGGGACCTCACTTCCGTGGGTCTGCCTATCACCCCACTCCCTTTCCCTATCCCATCCATGATGAACTTCGATGTGCCTCGGGTCAGCCAAAACGGGTGCCCTCAGGTATGGCTCCTTCTTCCTGCTCTCTGTCCTAGTTCTCATAACTTCTCCCCCACATTCACGCACTAACTCAGTCTGCTGTTTACTTGACTATTGAATACAAGTGTGCCGAATCCCACTGTGTATCCAGGGCCGCGCTTGTGTGTGCTACAGGGGAACTGCCTCAGGAACTCTTGGTTTAGTGAAGATAGGTGTCACACGCACAGAAAGATTAAACATTGACACGAAATACGCATAATGTATGATCTGCTAGCAAACTCAGAGCTATAAAAATCAGAAGAGAAAAGACACACAGGGACAAATATTGTACGATCCCACTTATATGGTGCCCCCAGACTAGGCAAATTCATAGAGGCAGAAAGTAGACTCATGGTTACCAGGGCTGGGAAGAGGGGGAAGTGGAGTTATACTTAATGAATACAGAGTTTCTTCTTGGGGTGATGAAAAAGTTCTGGAAATAGTGGTGATAGACGCACAACATTATGAAGGTACCTAACATCACTGGACTGTCTACACTTAAAAATGGTTAAAATGGTAAATTTAGTGTTGTGTATATTTTACTATAATAAAAACTCAAAAAGAAAACAGGAGAGGGAGGTGAAGCCTGGATGATTAGGGAGGGCAGTCTTGAATTTTTAACGGAGGGAGAGGGCAAGGAAGAGCAACAAGAGCTCAAGCGATGGGACACATTGGTCACAATGCATGTCATGGTGGACAGGAGAGCAGAGCGTGTGAGTATGGAGGGGTGTGTACAGGTCATGTCTGGGTCCAGGGGAATGGCCAGATTGACCTCTTCTCATAATCTGCACTTCAATGCAAGCTTGCCCCACCTGATGTTCCCAACATTGAGGACAGGAATAGAAGGGTGTTTTGTGGAAGTCTGTCCTGTTGTCTACCCACCAGAGCTCATGTCTGGCATGGCAAAAAATAGAACAAGACACCCCTTCAGAGCCTCTCCCTCTATTTAAAGGCAAAGACATCTGAAAAAGGCTCAGACACAGGCAAGAGTGATGGTGGTAGGGAGGAGTGGGAAGAAGGGGGACCCTGGGGACAGAGGCTTCAAACCCAAACCAATCCTCTGCCTGATTTCCCCAGAGTCATCTCACACATGGCCCTGCATTTGCCCAGAAAATTATGAACCAATCAGCAGGCTGTCCCGAGGGGTAGGAGGTGCTGCTTGCTTTAATGAGTGAGCCCCCTCCCACCCCTGGGCCCTCTCTGGCTGCCTTAGCTGCATAACTAGTGTGTGGGGGCGGGGATGGGGAGTGCCCCTTAATACAGAGACTTCCCTCTACACCTCCTGCATGTTTGGGGCTCAGAGTCTGAAGTCCAACAATGATAGGACACTTGTTGCAGGTCCCCTAACAACACAGTAGCTGGGCCAGGTTGAGAACTTGCTGCCAGCTGACACCAAGGTACCTACCCAGGTACAGCAGTGAGAAACACTAGGGCAGCCGCTGTGGTGTGGGAGGGTAAGGACAATGCAGGCAGAGCCCTACCTGGAGGGGGCAGCCTGGGCTCAGAAGTTCACAGCTCCCCTGCCCTGACTCTCTGAGTTTGACTCTTCTACAGTTGAGGATATGGAGATGGACTGGATAATTTCTAGAGCCTGCCCCTTCTGACATCTTGGGGGACTGTGATTTCCCGCCACCTCACCGTGTGAAAGCGCTGTGAGCAGGGGAGGGCGGATCCAGCCCACCAAGATTTGTCCCCAGCTCCATGACTTAATAAGCCGTGTGACCTTTAGCCAGCTGCTCAGTCTTTCTGGACCACTGATTCCTACCTTATGGGAACTCACAGGATAACCTGTGCAAAGCAACCAAGCCCAGGGTCTAAGTTAAAGTGGTTCTGCCTCTTCAAGAGCTGCAGCTCCACCCCTACCCCCCGCCGGTGACATACGTCCCTCTGACCCTGGCCTCTGTCACATCTGGCTCCAAGTAACAGAAACCCCAACTCGAAACCCCTTAAACACTAAGGGTATGTACTGTCACACATCACAAGATGTCTCGACAGAGGATGTTGCCGGAACTGCTTGCTGCTGTCTCAGAAGCGTCCTTGGAGGATTTTGCCATCTTCAGTGGGCTAACACCTCAGTGGGTGAAACGTTCCACGCACCCCATCCAAATGAGGCCAAAGACCAAGGGAAGAGGGAGGCCTTCTCATCTCACGGGTGGGTTTTATGAGGAACTGGAAGCCAACCCCACCAGCCATCCCTCGGCAGACTGCCCAGGGTCTCAGCGGCCCGAGCACCTGCGCTTCCCTGAGCCAATCGCTGGGGAGGGGCTGCGGCGGCTGCGGAGGAGGGGCCACCCGATACCTGGCCGCCTGGACGCTGGTCCCTCTGTGGGCTAGAAGGGAGGGAAGTAGTCGCTGGCTATGCGGCCCTCAGGGAGCCTGTCGAGGAAGCCAAAAGCTGAGTTCCTATGAATTAGGGGGGCTTGACCAGGCCCAGACTACTGGAACCAACACGGGGATGGGCCCTGGGAGTTACTTCTGACCCTGCACCCTACTCCTGAATGGCGGCCATTGCCCAACAGACTGCCAAACTCCTACAGAGGTTGTTGTCCCAGCCTCTTACAAAGCTGGGCGGAGCTCGGAGGAACTGAGACACAAGCAGGGGTAGAAAAAGCTCAGGCCCAGCTTGTTCCCCAGCTCTCCTGGGGTTCCCGTCCATCCCACCGTCTGCCCTGATGCTGGCGCTCTCTAGCCTGGACTCCCGCAGCAGCCTCCCCTCAGGCCCTCCCATCATCCTCTGCCCAGGGTCTCTGCTACCCTTCTGGCTCCCAGCGCCGACTCTCACTGGCATTCTCCAGCCCCACCGATGACTTACTGCTCTCTACAGCCATGCCACCCTCTCTCTCTCCAGCCCTTACCTTACTCAGCTGGAGCGACTTTCCTCCTCGCCTACTGTCCTCTCCCTCCTGTCGTCCCTCCCTCAGTTCAGAGTCATGGCATTCTCAGGCATCCTACTCCCACAATCAGACCTAGCTTAGGCCTCTACAGGGACCATGGTGAGGGGGAGTGTCGGGGGCAGGGTGTCCTATCCCCTTGAAAGATGTGGGGCTTCTGGGGGGGAATGGTCTGGCTCTAGCTCCCACATGTGCCCTGAAGCACCTCGCAGGGGTCTGGCATAGAGAGGCCCCCCAGTCAACCTTTCTTGAGTTCTGTTGAATCGAACTTTTACCTTCCTGGCAAAATATCCATTGTCTCTTCAGTGTGTGGAGCACAAAGCATTTTCTCTATGGATGGTGAAAAATCATGGTCCCAGAGAGGGGACGGGACTTGCTAAAGGTCACACATCAAGGTTGAGGCAAACCCAAGCCCAGAGCCAAGGAGTCCCAGCACCCCAGGAGCCCCACCCAGCCTCAGCTGCCCCCTCCCCAGGATGGCGGCCTGGCCAGAGAGGCAGCGGTGGGTGCGGGTGTGGGTGGGCACAGAAGCAATGGGAGACCCTGTAGAATAAAAGCTCTGTCCCCAGGGAAAGCGAGTCTGCCTCAGTGGCTGGGGGTTAATGGCTTTTCTGAGGATCACAGATGAGGGTTAATCACATTCTTTTAATTCCACAGTCGGTCATGGCCTTTCCCATTAGCAGATGCAGGCAGTGTCTACTCTCTCTACCCCCCCCCATGCCTTCCCTCCCCAATTCTAGGTCTGAAGGGATCTTTCCTGGAGGACTTATCCTGGAAAACTGTCCAGGGAGGTCTGTCCCTTATTGGGCACTCACCACCTCTTGCTTTAAGTACTCCATTTAGACACATTAATAGGTCCCAGAGAGGACAACTAGCATCCACTAAATAACCTTCCTCCAGGGTAAAGCAAGGCACAGGGCAGTAGAGTCACGCATCCTCCCTGAGTGCCCCAGTGCCTGGCAGATGGTCTAGGCCACATGGACCCCCGAGCACCCAGGAGAAGGGGTGGCTCTGGGAGAGGCATGGTCTGAGGATCAGTCCTGAAAGATCACTCCCAAGTCCCACAGAAGCCAAAACCAACTTGTCTGGCCTGACCTAGTGGCCAAGTGGCTGTCCCTGATCTCCCACCAGGACTATCCTGGGGACACTCTCATCACTCCAGTCCTTGTTCTGGTTTTCAGGTCCCTGGCAATGACTGCCACCTGTCTCCCCAGGCACAGGGGCAGATGCAGCCTAGAAAACCAGGCATATAAGTGTGAAAGACATCGGAGCCCCGCCACCACAGGGGAGGAGGCCCACATTGATATTTCACAATCCTGTCATCAGTAACTCCTGGAGCCGGTGGTGCATTGATGCTGACCTTTACAAGCAATGATTGATTCCCACAGGGGAGCAGGAGGTGGGAGCAGCTGCCTCTGCTGCTGACAGCCCCTGACTGGGGGCAGAGGCAAGGCAGCCCCTCTCTGTGCTGGGGCCCCACAGAGCTACCTGCTGGGAGTTACAGATGATGCCCACCTTCCAGCCTTGGCAGATGCTGGGCCTCCCCCTGGGCTCTCATCTTATGCCAAGCATCCCCTGCTCATGCCATGCTCAGTGCCACCCCACAGTTTTGCTAGTGCTGCTCTTCCACCCAGAAGACCTTTATCCCCTTCACCTGGTCAAATCTTCCTCCAGAGGCTTCCCCTGGTTCTGCTTCCTTCAAAGTGGCTTTTCTGACCACCCACAGGAATGTCTCCTATAGCTCCCTTATTTGGGGAATATAGTTAATGCTGTCTCTTTTCACCGCTTAAGTGGTACCCATGTGAGTGCCCCCAACTGCTGGCTTGGGGTGCCATCAAGTCCCCCAAGTGCCTGATGGGTGCTCATTGCTGACACACAGAGGCTTCAGAGCCTGAAGATCTCTCTTGGCCTTCTGTGAAGGGCTGTGGAACCTGTGTGGAGCAGAGGGCGGATGACGAGAGGAGAAGCCATGTCTGATTTGGCATCTGTGACAAGCCATAAGTGTGAACATGAGTGCAACAGTTGAAGAAAACGATCTACCAGTAATGAATCAAGTGCCTTAAAATATGCATGCCCTTTGACTCTGCAGTGCTGTTTTAGGAATTTGTACTCAGGCAATAATTTGAGATACAAAGATACATGGCAAAGAACATTCAGTGCAGCGTTATTATAGGGGGGAAACGGGAAGAGAGAAACCAGGGTGCTTGGACATGACAGAATATTCTGAAGTTACTAAAGTCATGGGTAACAAGAGTTTCTTATGACTCTGGATATGCTTAGGTTTTGATGGTAAATTAGAAAGGCAAGGTGCTAGAATAACAATTATGTATAAAATATGCATAGGAAAAAACAAGAAAGAAGCACAATTTTATGAACTGTTTACAACAATTGTCTTTAGCGTGAGAACGTAGTGTTTTTCTTCTTTCTACTTTTCTGTGTTTTCCAAAATTTATTCATTAAGTGTGTGTTGCCTTGTTCATTGGGACAAACATTTGTGACACATATAGACACACACCACTCACAACCAAGTATTTGCACACGCTTTGGTTTAGGAGGAGCTGTAACCCCACCACCTACTCTTAACCTCTCTCTCCAGCTGTCCAAGCCTGGGGGACCCCCAGAGCAGCCCCAGTGGAACCAATCCTTCCTCTTCCAAGGTAGAGATGGAGCCACCAACTTCTCAGAAGACACAGCCTTGGTACTGGAGTACTACTCCTCCACTTCAAGTGAGTGCCCATGGTGCCTCCCAGGTCAGCCACGTATCAGAAGCTCTGTGTAAAAGGAGGCAGAGGACCATCACACCTCTGCATCCCCCAGGGATGGGTTAAGGGCCCTGAAGGGCCCAGGCAACTCCCAGTGCAGGCAGAGGAGAGGCTGGCTGGTTTATTTGTCCAACTGGCAGCTGTGGGCACAAATCAGTTCCCACACTAGGTCCTATTCCCATGCTATGTTTTCATTGCACCCATCAGGGGAGAGGTGGAACCTTCAGAGCTCACAGGGATGGGTGGGGGAGATGAGATTCGGAGACCAGCTGGTCCTTAGTCTTACTTCCGCTCTAAGGCACTGAAGCCCTCAAAGGACAGAGATGAGGGTGATCCATCTAAGTACCCAGAGAAGCAGAGTATGTTTAGAGTTGGCTCTGAATTCTCAAAGCCCTGAAAATGGGAAGAGGAGGAGGATGTGTGTGCAGGGAAAGACCAGGAGGAAGAAAAGCAGCTGGGTGGTGGGAGATAGGAGGACTAGATGGCGGGTATAGAAGGATGGGGCTTTTGGAACGGCGCCTGTGGCTCAAAGGAGTAAGGCACTGGCCCTATATGCTGGAGGTGGCAGGTTCAAACCCAACCCTGGCCAAAAACAAAAACAAAACCAAAAAAAAAAAAAAAAAAGAAGGATGGGGCTTTTGGTGGCAACCCAGCTGGTCCTTTCTCCTCAGTGAAAGGCAGCCAGCCCTGGACCCTCGCCCAGCCCCTGGGCACCTCCGTGCTCCCACTAAAGAGTCGTTTGTACAGGAAGATGCTGACAGGGAAAGGCCTGGATGGGCTACGTGTGGCACGGCTCCCCATCACGGTGAGTCCCTCCACCCCCAGAATGTGCCCCCCACAGGCCCACATGGTCCTCCCCTTGTCCTACCTGGACACACCTTCATGGGGAATTTGCTGCTCCCAAAACTTTTCCCTAGGGTACTACTGTAGGTTCAAGGAGCTCCCCCAAACAGAAAAGTCTTGCCTCTGGGACTGTGCTGAACCAATCCCGGGAAATTGCCTGGGAGCAACATGGGGAAGAAGCACAGGGGGGCCCTGTGGGATAGTGCAAGAGGTCAGCCAGACCTGGGTTCAATTCCCTTCTTACCCCATCCTCACAGAAAACAAGGGGTAAATTACTCACCCTCTTTGAACCTCATCTCTAAAATGGGAGTGACATGCCCAGATACAATGTCTGTGTATAACAAGAGAGCTAGAAGCTCAGGCTCCAGAACCAGAGTGTCTGGTCCAAATTCTGGCTCAAGCTTACACAGTAACCAGCTTACAAACCCATGGGAAAATTACTTAAAGTTTCAATGCCACTGTTTAAAATTGATACATAGTAACCTATTCTCATAGGGTGCTTTTCTCATAGGGTGCTATGAGATTTCACAAGGGAATATGTGTAAATCACTTAGAATAAGTTCTCAATAAGAATTAGTATCATTCTTCTTTTTTTTTTTTTTGAGACAGACAGGAGGCTCTCACTATGTTACCCTCAGTAGAGTGCTGTGGCATCACAGCTCACAGCAACCTCAAACGTTTGGGCTTAAGGGATGCTCTTGCCTCAGCCTCCCAAGTAGCTGGAATGACAGGCACCTGCCACAATGCTTGGCTATATTTTTGGTTATAGTTGTCATTGTTGTTTGGCAGGCCTGGGCTGGATTTGAACCCGCCAGCTCCAGTGCATGTGGCTGGCACCCTAGCCACTGAGCTACAGGCACTGAGCCAGTATCATTATTCTTATCGTCATTATCTATTTCTATACCACTTCTCCCCTAATATACTTCTGACCATCCTGGTATCATAGACTTCAACAAATGGTAACAGGGGCTTGGTGCCCGTAGCTCAGTGAGTCGGGTGCTGGCCACATACACCAGGGCTAGCAGGTTCAAACCTGGCCCTGGCCTGATAAACAACGATGACAACTGCAACAAAAAAAATAGCCAGGCATTGTGGCGGGCGCCTGTAGTCCCAGCTACTTGGGAGGCTGAGGCAAGAGCATCACTTAAGCCCCAGAGTTTGAAGTTGCTGTGAGCTGTGATGTTACAGCACTCTACTGAGTGTGACATAGTAAGACTCAGTCTCAAAAAAAAAAAAAAGGGAGCTAACCCTCTGCCTGGAGATGAGTCTGGAGGCGGCATTTAGGTCTCCAGTGGAGTTGAGAAGGGTGGTGTGAAGGTGGTGAGGGGAGCAGAGGCAGGAGGCCAGCTCCTGACTCCCTTCAGCCTCCTGGGTACAGCCCTCAGTGGACAACTTCCTGGGACCAGAACAGTGGGGGGAGCAGAGGCCAAAGCCGCCCCTGGCCAAAGTGGCCTGAGTGCCCCTTCTCCTCCCCAGGAAACCAATCTGAAAACCATAAATGGCGAGACCCCCACAGTGGATCTCTCCTTCCAGCTGATTTCCTCTGAGGTAAGGCTGTGGCCGGAGGGTGGGGCTCAAGGTTGGCAGACATGTGCCAGTGCCTGTAATCTCTCAGTGAGACACAGCCTTGTTCCTGCAGCCATGGGCTTCTGGGAGGAAGAGACCGTTGCTTCAGACAGACATGTCTGAGGGTGTTTTGATGCTACAGAAGGCCAGAAAGAAAGCTGAGATTAGGAAGAAGAGAGTTGAGAGCAGAGGGCCACCTAGATCTGAGAGTCAGCCTCTGACCTAAACCAAGCCAAGTCTGGCTCCCTGGAATCAAGGTTCTGCAAAGGGGAAGGACATTAGTTTTCTCTTGACACATAACTGACTTAGCAGCTTAAAGCAATATCCATCTTTTAGCTGACCCTTAGGTAGGTAGTCCAATACAGTGTGGCTAAAATCAATACACTGGCAGAACCACATTCCTTTCTGGAGGTTTCCAAGCTCATTCTGGCTGCTGGTACCATAGTTCACTGCGCTTAGAACTGACATCCTAGCCTCCATGCTGTCTACTTGCTGGGCCACTCCCAGCCCGTGAAGGCTGCCCATACCCAGAACCACAGAGAATGGCAAAAGTTTAGCAGGTACTCTGGAGCCAAATGGCCAGGAGCCAAGCTGGGCTCAGACCTCAAGTGCAGCTGGCTAGAAGAATGGAGGTGTCTAGCAGGTAGGCCTCAGCCCACAGTTGTCTTTCCATTCTGACCAACCCAACTGTGATAGACAGAATTCCAAAAATGGGTATCCAAGATTCCATACCCTAATTCTTGGATCCCGTGAATACGATGTGCTACCACTCCTATGATTTTGTTATGTTATATGGCCCAATTGACCTTAGGGTAGAGGGATTCCTAGGAAAAGAGCTTAGGAAATGCTTGCAGGGGCTGATGTCTGGGCCACTCACTCCTGCCAACTCTGGGGTCAACCCTGACCTCAACCCATGAAGAACACAGGGAGCTCCATGGTGCGGGTAGGAGGGGTATAGCTAGGCAGGTACCAGCTGGAAAGTGCCCTTTGATGAGGGGCTGAAACCTCCCCTTAGCACTCCCTGCTAGGGATGCTCAGCTTGGCCCTCTCAAGGATCCTCACATACCTGGGTGGGAGAGAGTTAGACAGCCCCTGACTACCTCACCACCACCACCAAACCAGGAACAAGAGGATATCGAAAGAGGAGGGCACAGAAAAAACAAAGGACCCTAAGAAAGGGGCAGCAGCTCCCTCCATGTGACCTGGGATTAAAAGGAGCGTCAGGTGCCCCTGGTCAAGGGGACTGGTACGCCCAGGGAGGCAACAGGCAGGTGGGCAGGACACTTCCCCAGTTGCCTGGGGGCTGGGCACAAAGGTCCCCAGTAATGAATTATTCACTGGAGCTGTGCTAAGTGCAGAATTAATCCCTTTCCTTCCAGCTGGCGGCCTCACTAAATTATCCCTCCAAGTCATGCGGGAAAATGCTGCCGAATTCATTTAGCTGCTGAGTGTTTTGATCTGGGCCTTGTGATTTTAGCTTTCCCTTCCCCCAGCCTCCCGCCCCCCCCCCACCCCAGGCGAGTAGGAAAAAAAAAAAAGAAGAACCTTTTAGTAATGGATTTCTGAGAAGAAAGGAAAAGAAAAGGGATCGAGATTGGGCGTGTACCAAGAAAACAGTACTAGCAGATTCTGCAGCCAAGAAATTATACACACAGACTATACACATATGCACGCTCTCATGCAATCACATGCAAATATCTACACACAATCACATGCAAATATCTACACACAGTCACGTATGCACAGATGTGCTCACACACACCTTTGTAAGGGTGCACACAAGGCTATGTACGTGCCAACTGACACACAGAAGCCAAACCATTGTAGTTTAACTGTTTCTTGGTGAAACTATAGAGAATTGGCCAGTAACTGATTCACTTTGATTCTAGAATCTTGAATCACTTTAGGGGTCTGAGTCTGAAGAGCTAATGCGGGTTGACTAACCATAAGGTTCTTGCAGCCACAGCCCTCCCCCTTTTATTCTTTTATTCCACATACATTTGATGAAGAACCACTACATGCCAGGTACAATGCAAGGAAAGAAGTAGAATTTTGGCTGCCCTTGAGGATCCCATCTGCCTTGAGTTCACCCTCATCAGCCTTGGAGATGGCTCTCTGCTGGTGTAGGAGTCCTTTTGCCATCCTTCGCCCTAAGGGGTGACAGGATAGTGTTGAGAATTGATGCATGGTCAGATGGCATGCCCTTCTCCATCCCTCACCTCCACCTTCACTAAAACACAGCCATTGTCTTCCATACAACTGCAAATGTGTGGAGCACCACTACAGAGCAGATGCTATTCTGAGTTTTAGGGATATTACATTGAAGAAGTCAAAAATATAAGGCCCTCTCATCGTAAAGCTTGCATTCTCAGAGAGCAGGGAATGTGGATAATGAACAAATAATTTGTCAGCAGATATCAGCCAGTGAGGAGTGAGCTGAGAAAACTCAAAAAAGGTGATGTGGTAGGGCATCCTTGGAGGGGATATTTGGATTCCACACTGGGTAAGGTTATGAGCTAAACTGCTATAAAAAGAAGACAAGGTCCTCCCATTTCATCTGCCTCAGGTGTTGCCTGCAACTTCACGGTGGAAGAGACCAGGTCTTCGTCTCTGCCCTGCAGCCTGTAGGAAGGCAGTGGCAGGGCTGGGCCTATTGATTCTTCCACCATTCAAACCAAGCACTGCTAAAAGGTCCAGGAGCCACCACTGGGTGCCTGGAGATTTTCGGGTCCTTTGGACATTCCAGCCGCAGAGGTCTTGTGAGAGTGAGGCTCCCAGGCCCCTCTTGCACCTGGTCAACAACTCCATTTTAGGGACAGCTCTTTGCATGTGGTCAGACAAGGCAATACTGTCACAGAGCAGAAATGCTCCAGAAGAAATGAATATACAAGTCTTATTTGGAAACAGCCCCAACCTGAGGACATAGCCCCTTTCCCATGAGCCTCCATGTCGAGGAGGTTTGGGCACAGACTGTCCTGAGTAATTGGACAGTTTGGTAAACACAGCCTTCCCACGCCAACTGCTTCCACATCACCCATTCTCAGAGCTCTCAGAAATTTCCATATAGGCAGACTCTGCAGAGGTCTCTCTCAGCAGCCCCACCCCTGACAGGAATCTCCTTGGCAACATCCCCCACAGATGGTCATCCAGCCTCTCCTCCTGCTCCGCCCTCACAGGGAGCTCACGACCTCCAGAAGCAGGCTCAGTGGCTGAAACCTAGTAAGTGAGTGATAGAAGCACTCAGTTTACACTGAGCCCAAGGCACCCCTCCAGGATCTCCCTCAGCCCCAGGCTTCTGGCTGTGCCCCCTGGGGCTACAGGGAAACCCCAGCAAGCCTACTAGGTGGATCACGTAGTCGGCATCCAGCATCTTTGTGGGCAGACTGGGTGGCAAAGCCCGCAGTCTTAGCAAACGGCAAGAAGTGGTAGTCTCTCACATCTGGAGATAATTGTATGTCAAGGTGATTTGTTGGTGATGGGTTAGTTGTTACTCTGTGATGGAACTTCTCTGTAACCATTTGCTATGTAGAGTGATCTGTCTTAAGCTGGATTTATGTGTGTAGGTAAGTAAAAACTAGAAAAACAAGCAAACTCGCCTACACACAGAAAACTTCCCCTTATTGCACGTTCAGTGGGGGTTGGCCTTTGAGGCTCTGAGAATCCACATACACACGCACAGGTAAACCTTTGGTCTCCTCCATTCCCCCTCTGATCTCAGCCTCTTCACTTTGAAGAGGGTGATGTGGCCCCCCACGGGAGTCTGCAGTCCTCCAGGCTAAGCAGCCTGGCTCGTTTCGTTAATGAACTGGTTTCATGATCCCACAGTAGCCCGGGTGCCTCCAGGTTGCAGCCAGCCTCTTTGAAGTGAGGCCCATGCTGACCAAGTTTCCTGGGCTGACCCATGTCGATTGGAGCCTGGCGTGCACACAGTAGGTGCTCACTGTGTGAGTTCCTGCCGCTGTGCCTGGAAATGCTCCTCCCCACAATGGGGGACAAATTCATGATGTCATTTGGGGTATGGCAACATTTCCTCTCTTGGGGTTGGGGTTTAGGATCCATTGTCTTGCCAGGTGGGGCACAGGGCAGCAAGCAGAGATCAGGCTCCTCAGATGTGTGGCCACCTCTCCTCAGCCCACAGCTGAGAGATGCTGGGAGGACAGGAAACCCACCAGCTTCCTGCGATTTTAGCACAGGGGAAATGCATTTGAGGAAGGGGATGGTAACCTGCTGCCACCACAGAGGGAAGGAGCAGCTTCCCAGTCCCCTCTGACCCTTCCCCACACTCTCTCCCTCAAAGGAAGATAATGGGGTGAGTCCTTGATGATGCTCTGGTGGGTTTTTTTTTCCTTAATTGAATTTGCTTTTTTTTTTTTTAAGGTGTTTTTTTTTCCAAACTAGTAACAAAGCTTTCTCTGGGGACAAGTGGCTACCAAGCAAATGTAGCAGGGAGGGCAGGAGACAGGCAGAATCATGTCTTTTGAAGAACTCTCATGAATATTTTTTTAAACCCATGCATGACATCCCTGGGTTGGTCTTTAGAGAAACCCCAACACAAACATGCCTCCATTTCCTTACCCAACACGGCTGCTTGGAAGGAACAGTATCCAGGACAGCACAGACATCTCAACTGGTTATGTCCTCTGGAAGGCTCTGTTCCCATGCCCAAAACACCAGCTCTGAAAACACTGCTCTAAGGACACTGTGGATCCAAAGAGAGAGCCCCTTTCCCTCCCACCACCTCACAACATCCCTGCCATCCTCCTCCCCCACCCAAAGATCTTGCTGTCCTGTCCTCATTGCCTCAGGTCAGATGCTAGGAGGTAGAGGAGGCAGACCTGCCCCTCACCCAGCTCCCAAGCATCCTTCCTTCACCTGCTCAGGTTCCAGGCCCAGTTTATAACTCTTCCCCTCCAAACCAAAACACGCTGGAGATAGGCAGGAGAGAAATGAAAGCCTGGGCTTTCCCAGGGGCCAGGCTAGCCCTCAGGTCACAAATGTTCAGTGTGGAGACCGAGCTGGCCATCACACTTTAAAAGGCATGCACCTGCTTTCCACAGTGTCTGAATGCACCCCAGGACTGTCCACACCTTCGGGGCAATGTGGTCCCCCCAGGCTTTTGACAGTCATGCAATTCCTCCCATGCCCCCCACTTCCAAGAGAGGGAGCTGGACATTCCCTCCAGAACACGCACAGAGGGTTGGTTCCACAGAGTCTGCTTTCTCCCGTCTCGTGACAGGATGCCCTTTCACACCCAGAAAGCCCTCCCCTACCTCTACCAGCTGCCTTCTCTCTCCAGAGTTCTCCCCTGTCTCAGACTCCAGAGAAATCAGTTCCCACGGCCATGTCAGCCCTGCTGACGCCTACAAACTTACGACTTCTCCAGCCTGAACTTGCTCTTTCCTCTGCCTGCTTTTTGTCACACTTGACCCCTGCTGGTTGTCTGTTCTTTACAACACTCATCTTGATGTGTCCCCACAAGACTATGGGGCCTGATCAGCACTGGTGGGTAAAATAGTACTACCTCCCTGCTCTCTGAACACATTATCCCCTTTGGAACAGCCATAGTCTAGTATCCTGTCTATGTTCGTGCTTACCAAGGCCGTGAGGCTCCACTTAGATCCAGGGTCAGCTCTGGCTCAGCGGTAAAGCAGCTCAACTACACTTTGCACCTCTGCTACTCTATTTGAACTCATACAGGGTTTTTCTTCCCTGTAGTATTTTGCCTTCTTTGTCTCAGCTCATCTTTCAGGCTTGAGATCATTGTGGACCCTGGTTTAATTATGCTACACGTTAAAGGTCCCACCTCTACCCCAAGCCCAAGCTCCAAGTTGTCTGTGGATGTGATCAGGAACCTTTGGAGCTGCATGCGACATCCACAATGTACATCCTTCAACCTGGGTTTGAATCTTGCATCTTCCACTTGCACTCAGCCACCCTCAGCTTCCCTTTTCTCACAGTGGGGTTGTCATCCCCACTAGCCAGGAATGTAGTGAAAATTGGAGACAGGAGAGTGTGCACAGTGTCTGGCAGACATGCGTAAAGGGAGCTCTTCATGTCATTCATGCAAGTTGCTGATAAACATGCTGAACTCATCAGGGATGTAGACAGGGCTCCTCAGGGAGGGGGTAACAGTGAGCTCTGTGAATCAATCACTCAGCACCCGCCCCTCTTGACAGCTGCTCCACCGGCTTCAGGTCCATAAGGACACCAGGAGGCCTTGTCAAGTGCTGAAGATAAACATCACCAGCAGCACATTTGGTCTCACAGCAATTTTCAGAGAATGAAGAAAGGGGGAACAGACAGATATTCATCTTTCCAGAGACTGGATTTGCTAAAGTCCTCAGTGTACCCTGCCCGGAGCTGAGAGCTGTAGAGGAGATGGAGAAAGTGAAGACCTGCTTCCTGGCCGAGGAGCTCCCAGGCCAGGGCAGGTAGGGCTGGTGCCAAGAACCACACTGCTTCCAATGGTTAGTGATCCGGGAGGCCTGACTCAGGACCCAAATGCCTCACCAGCCACAAGCACCTGTGCTGACTTGAGAATGTGAGCCTGCAAATCCCAATCAGAGATGGAGCATATTAAGTTAGGAGACAGAGATGGCTGGGGAACCCACCTCAAAATGAGGGACATTTTGGGCCCTCCTTTCCCCTGCTTTACTCTCTTTATGCACCCAATACATAATTTGTAGATTGAAGAAGAGGGAGAGAAGGAATAGAGATGTGGCAGAAGCTTCCAGATCAAACTTCTCAGAAACTAGGAGCTGATCTTGAGATTTTCCTCATCTCACAGCCCAACAACCTTAGTCCAGACCTCGTTTCAGCCAAACCAGATGAATTCCTATCCCAGCCAAGGTTGTCCTTATATAAATTCATTAACCAATTATTAGATTCCTAGCCCATGCCAAGCAGTAAAGCACCCGGACATATCATCATCATTCATCTTGCTATGGATCTTAGTTGGTGCATTGAACATACAGAGGTCAGGGCAGACAACATGGTTTGAGCTCTGCCCCAGACAATGGCTTGGAAATTGACAAGGCAAGGGTGTTTCAGGCAAAGGGATCCCATGTGCAAAGGCATAGAAGCATGACAGTGTACAAAGGACATGACATGGAAAGCTAAATGGGACCTAGGTTGTGGAGGGCCTGGATGCCAGGATACAGTGTTTGGACTTTGTCATGAAGGTCTTTGAGGATGTGGTCTGATCTCTGAAGTCTCTCTAAAAGTGAATAGTGGGAACCCAAGGGGAAGGATTAAATGCAGAAAGAGCAGATTTCAGGCTAACAAGAGTGAGCACACAGTCCACCCACTGAGCCATAGGCAGCTCTCTATTAAATACTAGAATCCCTGGCAGAAGTTTTAAAGATCTTTATCAGGGCTTCCCTCCCCTGACCCCACAACTTACTTTTAGATTAACTCTCTAAAGGTCTTTATCAGGACTTCCCTCCCCTGACCCCACAACTTACTTTTAGATTAACTCTCTGACACCAATTCTGGCAAAAGAATCATGGCCCCATCAAAGACTAACACTTGGATCCTTCTTGGCTGGGAGACAGACTCGAAGCTTCGAACCCCACTGCAGCTGCACAACCAGGAGGGATGCCCTAAATGAGGCTCACCATATGCAGGGGAGGCAGCAAGCCCTCTTGGAGGGGGCTGTTGTCTGAGCCTCACCTACAGCTGAAGAGATAAGAACCTACAACTGCAGCTACAGGAAATGACAAAGCAGTGACTGATCTGGGAGCCACTGCACAGGACTCATTACAGCGCTTGCCAGCAGGCGAGAGACCCTTATCAGGGAGAAAATTACATCAGGCCTCCTGAATTACTAGAGATTGGAAGCAGATTTCTTGGGACGCACTTTGTTAGATACCTAATGAGCGGGATACAGGCGGGCAGAGCCCATAGCCGGCTGGGCAAGGGACAAATGTCTTTGTTAAACAGAATTTGTCAGTTTCCTGTCCAGGCTCCCTGGGGAGGGTTCAGGGCCAGCTAATTGAATTAAGAGCATGTGCGCTCCAGCAAGAAGGCTCGGGGCGGGGCAATAGGCAGGCTGTCCCGAAGGCGGGTACTTTCAGCACCAAGGACAGCAGCTGCAGCCTGGCCTGTCTGTAATTGCCAGGGCAGGCTGGAACTGTTGCATAGGGGATGAGGTGAGTCAGAGGGAGGCAGAGGATGTTGGGGGAAGGAAAGAGGTGACTTTAAAAGCCTCAAGCCTGTGATGCTTTTGGCCTGGTCTGTCTCGATAGACCCTGCTTTGCTGTCCACAACGAAGGCTGGGAGGTGTGAGGAAGTGGTATCTAACCCCCTACCACTGCACACATACGTGGTGTGGGCAGGTGCAGCAACATAGGGAATGGTGGGCTGAATCTGAGCTAGTGCGTGGCCATGCATTGCTTTGAGCTTTCAGAGTCAGTCTCCAATTACAGCCCTAATGAAGCAGGATATGCCGCAGCCACGGAGCCACAGAGCCAGGGGCCACTTGTCAGCCCCAAGCTGCCCCAGCAGGTGGGGCAAGGCTTGCCAGATAGAAAAGCAAATAGACAGAACCCCCACCCCACCTGGAGGAAAGGGGGACCGGAAGAGCTGGGCCAGGCTGGGACTGAATGGGGAGGAGTTAGTCTCCAAGGCTTCTCCCTCTCCCCTTCCTCCAGCCTGATCACTACCCTAGCAGCTTGACCTCTCCTTGTGGTCTCAGACAAGGAGAGACCAAGCTTTCTTTCTTGAGGAATGAGGAGGAGGTGAGAACATAATCCCCTCCCCAAAACATGAGAGCCAGGAGAGGCAATGCTGGCCATAAAGAAAGAGAACTATTAGGAAAATGTAGACCCTGTGCGAATGTAGACCTATGTCCTCTTGGTATTCCTCATTCCAAGTAACAAAAGCAATTGCCTTGGGCTTCCTTTGTACAGTCTGTGATGTTTAAAGGTCTAACTATTTTCCTATAAATTCATCCACCCATCTCACCTCCAAATCCCAGGCCAAGATGAATCCTGGCAAAGGGGAATAGGGCAGGGAAAAGGAATGTGGGCAGGAGATCTGTGAGGTAGGAGCTACTGGCATGAGGCAGCAGATCTTGACCAGGGCCCGCCCAAGAGGAGGGCACAGCAGAGCAGAGCCACCGAGTCTTTTGGCTGAAATGGGAAGAGCAGAATAGACCTAAAGTCTGTAGATACCCTGCTTCGCCTTCCCTCCTTCTCAGAACAATCCCCTGCTCACGAGACTGATGGGGTTAAGGCACTGGTATGGACTAAAGGTTTGGCCTCATCTTTATTTTAGCTTTGTGATGAAATGAAATAAATTATACATAGTAATATTCAGAGTCCACATAAAGGTACCCAGTGAGTGCCCAGTTCTTGACCAGGGACTCAGGAAATGTCAGCTCGGGGCTATGGAGTTGGCCCAGCTGGGGCTGGGACCACACAGAGTGGACACCAGGGAGGCAGCCAGTGGGGGAGGGACCCTCTTGGCAATTGTTCCTGCTTTCAGTACTGATGGAGGCACCTCTGGAGACCTCTCCCTTGATTTCATTACTTCTACTTCCTCCGCTAACTGGATTAGATGGCAGTCTATGAAACCCAGGACATTGAGATTGGCTTTCTGCCTGGAAATGAGAAGAAATGTCATTATGGGTCCTGAATCAGCATCTCACCCCAGCCCCAGGGGCCACCTGCTCAATGGGGAGGTGGTCTTTGCCCTGTCTAGTTATTCTTTCCTTCATTCTCTCCTGCAGCTATCTATCCATCTACTTTGCATTTGGTAGTTCTCTCTCTGAGAGAACACCAGTTAGGTGTTCAGCTGTTCTGAGCGGGAGACAGATGTACTTTTTTCTATCTGAAACACACAGACATCTAGAAAACCCCAGAATGTCTGACTCAAATGCTGCACTGGGTGTATTCATGTCGGTGGGGAACCTCTGAGTGAATCCCACCCTCCCTTAAATCAGAGCTACCAAAAAGACCAGGTGGGAGAGACATCCAGGCCCAATGCCCACAGACAGGGGCCTAGTAGTTGTGGCCATGTGGTACAGTAGATGCCTGCCAAAATCAGCCTCAGGGCACCAAGTGCTCATCTCCCATTTCCAAAAGTCTTATTGTAGCTGCTTTTTAAAAAAGTTATCTATTCGTGTGCCCACTGGATTGTGTGGGGGGTGGGAGGGGGGAAGATGGGAGTCAGGCTGGACTGGAAGTCTCTGTGTACTTGTATGACTATTCTTTACTCTGCAGACACAGCCTAAAAGGGTTTCATGTTAATGAGTTCTGTGCACCAAATTTTGTTTGAAAAGAGCATAAAAGAATAACCATTTAAAGAATCCCAGTTGTAAAGAGATGGGCCCTGTCTCAATCCATCCAGCTCATCTGGGTAAATTTTCATACAGTTTCTACTTGAAAACTGTACCTGCACACATTCTCACTTGATTGTTCAAGGTCAGACCTCCAACCCCCAGTGCTTCTGTCCTGCTTGGCACTGTGCTCGTGACTCTATTTATTTCTAGCACAGTACTCTAGACAGTAGAATCGTTTGTCTGCTATGTGGCCAAGAGGGAATTCCAACAGATGACATAGGGTGAGACTAGCATCTCTACAACTTTGCGTCAGGAAAGTTCTTGAAGCAAAAGTTCTCGACTGTGTGATTCTTTTAGGGATAACCACAGATTTCAAACAGAGCTTTAAAGTAACCTCTCCTCAAAGGGAGCATAGACATGCGCCTAAGCATAAGGAACTTAAAACTTTTTCTGGAAAAAGAACAGTAACAAGCAAGTCTAGAATCAGCAGTTTAAAAGCACAGATAACCAGTTCTGGGCAGGAAGAACCCAGAAAAGCTGGCAGCAAATGTGAGCTGAGGCATCAAGGGGTCCCCAGGGGCTGGTATTTGTGAGTGGCGTTAAATTTTAGACACCCAGAGATGAAAGCAATAGTCATACTAAGGGAGAAGGAGGAGAACGGGGGAAAGAACATGGAAGTAGAAGCTCACCAGAGTATATGGAAAGAAGAGACTCTGTTTAATGGGTGGTAAGAAGAGAGAATAATGGAGGAGATGAAATGGAAAATAACTCTACAGAGCAAAGGGTGTCAAAGAGTCAAAGCTATTACCACACTGAGTGTGGGAGTCAGAGATGGCATTGTTTATTCTTTCCACAAGTATTTGTTGAACACCTACAATGAGCCAGACACTCACATGGGGCTCACATCCTGGTTTAGGCACTGGAGGAGGGAGGCGCTTAACATGTAAATCCATTTTTTGAAAGTTAGTGTTCTGGTAGAGTACGATGAACACAATAAAATGGGGTAATGTGAATAGAATAAAATGGGATAATGTGGATATTGGAAGTGGGATTACTTCAAATAGAGTGAGTCTCTATTGCAAAGGGCCTGTCTGAGAAGATCACATCTGAGCTGAAACCTGAATGATGAGAAAGGGACAGCCACGTAAGGATCAAGGAGACCAGTGGCTGGAGAACAGCATGTCCAAAGGCCCTGAGACAGGAAAGATCTCAGCTTGTTGGAGGAACAGAAAGGATGGTGCTGTTGGAACCCGATGAATAAGGAGCAGGTGGTAGGGGATATATAGGGTTGGGCATGTAAGGCTTCCTGCGTGGTGAGCGGAGGAGGCTTAGGGTGTAGAATGTGTACTTATGGCAGAAAAGCACAGAGACATGGCTTGTCTGAAACTTTTCTGTACCTTCCCTTCTCAGAGGCCAGAAAAGTTCTTGACGCAAAACAACACCAAGGCTTTGCCCACCCTGGACCCAAAGATCCTAGATGAGAAGCTGGGAACCATCCGAGAGTCCTGGTCCAAGGCCACAGCGAGCTCCATAATGGACTCCAGCACGCCCTCCTCCTCGGCGGCAGAGGAGGAGTCTCCAGTGTCAGAGTTGACCCGAGATACAGTGAGTCTCTGCCCTGGCAAGGAGGGCTGAAGCAGTGATGGGGGCATGGGGAAGGGGCTCCACTGCCACCTGTGGGACTAGCTCACACCTCAAATGACAAGTAGGCCTCCCTTTAGACACACTCTGTATGTGAGTTGCCCCAAAGACAAACTGGTGCAAGGTGTGGCTTCTCCATTTTACAGTCTCTTCACCTTTTGAATGGAACTCCCATGTGATTACACTTGTAAGCCAGGGTTCCATTTACTCGGGTAGTCATCAACTCAGACCTTCCTCAGAAGCATGGCCACTGGAAAATGGGACACCTCCCTAAGAGATTCATTTTAACTTGTAAAATTGGGGCTCAAAGAGAAGAGGACACCTGTTTTGGTTAGAGTTCATGTCCTTGATCATGGGAGTTGGCATATTTTCCTTTTGCTAGTTGACCAGATGCTCAGAGGGTGCCAGGCAGTGCACATGAAGTGGGGTCTTAATTTGGTAGGGCTCAGCCCTGGGTCCCTACCCCTGGATGCAGAGAGCCAAAAAACAGGCCAAAAGACAGTTCAAAGTCCTCAGTTGAGGTACCACCCAATGACACGTAACAAAAATAATAGCCAGGGGTTGTGGCAGGCACAGGTAGTCCCAGCTACTTGAGAGGTTGAGGCAAGAAAATCGCTCAAGCCCAAGAGTTTGAGGTTGCTGTGAGCTGTGATGCCACAGCACTCTACCCAGGGTGACATAGTGAGATTCTGTCTAAAAAAAAAAAAAAAGAAAAGAAAAGAAACTGATGTCAATTCTCCCACTGAAAGACAATAACAAAATAGTTTCCAACATATTAAATATTAACAAAGGAACAGGGAATTATAAAGC
>CAUYON010085388.1:0-16391 GCA_963573935.1 Arctocebus calabarensis
AATAAGCGTTAGAGCTTCCAACTGTATATTTTTTACTTTTATAGATTTTAAAACTATGATCCTTTATATATGTGTTTTTGGGGAGCTATGATAAGTTTTTTGGCAAACAGTTGGTATTGTTAACTTTTTATTGTCATCAAAGTGCATAGAAATCTTATTAATCCCCTTATTCTCTACTGCCCTTAACTCTGGTATACACCAAAAAAACTTTCGTTGTCCTGTCATTATAAAAATAATAAAAGTATTTTGCTAGTATGGAAACTGACTGCGTATTCGGCTTCACCTAGGGTCTGCTGGCAGTGAGAGTTGAGTAGTTGATTTCCTTTTGTGCTTTAGCTGCTTACTGTGCATTGTTGGGATAGGGGTTGGTTTGATTGGAGCCTCAGAGTAGCTTCTGTTCCATGGTGATAGATACTACTAGAGCTAACACCATCACAGAAACAGTCTCTCCTGTCGGGGCTCATCCATGTCACTGTGTAAGGTGAGGGAAGTTGGACTAGATAACTCAGTGCTATCTTTGGTCTTTAGTGGTTCTGATGTTTCAAAACTCTTAAGTGGGCTCGGTGTCTATGGCTCAGTGGCTAGGGCACCAGCCACACACACCAGAGCTGATGGGTTCAAACCCAGCCTGAGCCAGCCAAACAACAATGACAGCTACAACCAAAAAATAGCCAGGTGTTGTGACGGATGCCTGAAGTCCCAGCTACTTGGGAGGCTGAGGCAAGAGAATGGCTTAAGCCCAAGAGTTGGAGGTTGCTGTGAGCTGTGACTCCATGGCACCCTACCGAGGGCGACAAAGTGAAACTCCGCCTCAAGAAAGAAAAACAGGCCTGGCACCTGTGGCTCAATGGGCTAAGGTGCCAGCCACATACACCTGAGCTGGCGGGTTTAAATCCAGCCTGGGGTCGCCAAACAACAATGACAGTTGCAACCAAAAAATGGCCAGGCGTTGTGGTGGGCACCTGTGGTCCCGGCTACTTGGGAGGCAGAGGCAAGAGACTCACTTGAGCCCGGAAATTGGAGGTTGCTGTGAGCTGTGATGCCATGGCACTCTATCCAGGGTGACAGCTTGAGGCTCTGTCTCAAAAAAAAAAAAAGAAAGAAAAAAAACAAAACATAGGTTGGCCGGGCGTGGTGGCTCATACCTGTATAATCCTAACACTCTAGGAGGCCGAGGTGGGTAGATTGCCTGAGCTGACAGGTTCGAGACCAGCCTGAGCAAGAGCAAGACCTCATCTCGGAAAAAAAAAAATAGGGCTCGGCACCTGTGGCTGAACGGGCTAAGGCACCAGCCACGTACACCTGAGCTGGCGGGTTCGAATCCAGCCCAGCTTGCCAAACAACAATGACGGCTGCAACCAAAAAATGGCCGGGCATTGTGGCGGATGCCTATAGTCCCAGCTACTTGGGAGGCGGAGGCAAGAGACTCGCTTGAACCCAGGAATTGGAGGTTGCTGTGAGCTGTGATGCCGCAGCACTCTATCCAGGAGTGACAGCTTGAGGCTCTGTCTCAAAAAAAAAAAAAAAATGGGCGGGTGTTAAGGCAGGCACCTGTAGTGCCAGCTACATGGGAGGCTGAGACAAGAGAATCTCTTGAGTGGTACCCGTAGCTCAGTGGGTAGGGTGCCAGCCACATACACCCAGGCTGGCAAGTTCAAACCTGGCCCAGGCCAGCTAAACAGCAATGTCAACTGCACCAAAAAAAAAATAGGCTTTATGGCGAGTGCCTGTAGTCCCAGCTACTTGGGAGACTGAGGCAAGAGAATCACTTAGGCCTAGGTTGAGGTTGCTGTGAGCTGTGATGCCATAGCACTCTACTGTGTGTGACAGAGTGAGACTCAACAAATAAAACTGTTAGGTTTACCCTCAAAGCATTTCTACTCCAGGTCCTATTTAGTTTTTCTTCAGGATAGGGTTTGTTTTTTAACTTTCATAGTGTAAGACTGGCACTTGTCACACTGTGAAAAGGTCTCAGATAATGGAGCCTGGAGTGCAAGGATGAGGGGGGCTCACCTCAGAGCTCTTCCCTGTTCTGGGCCCTTGTGAGCTGGAAGTAGATGAGCCTATGGAAAGCCAGAATTCCTAAAAGGGTGGAGAAAGAGTGAGAAGACATCCCATGACAGAAAAATTAGATTGCACTAGGTAGATCACTGAAAAGTTTTGAGACAGACTCTTGCCATGGTCCATTATTTCAGTTCCAAGGAGCTCAGTTGGCAGCGTCCTTTCTGATTCACCTATGCAGGTTCCAACTTGCTCAGCTTACTGTTGCTGGGGGAGGTCATTTTTTTCTGTCCATGCAGATTTTGTTTCTTGATTTTTGTATATCTCAAAACTTCTGTAATGCCTTACACAATAAAGGAGGGAAATCTGTTACAATTATCAAATGATCACAGCCTTGCCATATAAGGCACAGTAAAGAAAAATACTCCCTATGAAGCCTTGGCTGAGAATTCATGGCATATGTAATAACTGAAGAATGCAAACTTCAGAACAAAAGTGAGTGAATTCTGCTTGTCAGAGGCACACACGAGTAATAACGCAGGACCAGCTATGGTGTGGTGAAGCAGCCCTGCAAGCCAGCAGCACAGGCCTATGCTGTTCTGGAACCTCAATCAGGCCTGTTCAACCCTAGGAGATGCCCACAGTAAATCAAGGGCAAGCTCAGGGGTTTTGTGTTCAACCCTGGGGTTGGACTGCCAGGCCATGCTAGCAGTATTGTCAATAAGGCTGCTATAGCCACCCAGCTGATGTGGCCTGTAACTGGCAGTGTGGCTATAACCCTGCTGAAAAATGCAAAATGGTAGCTGCCTCCAAACTTAGAAAGACTAGTGACTGAAGGAAAGTGTTGGGGCACTTACTTGGCCAGTATAAGAAGTGGCGGGTGGGGCGGTTCCTGTGGCTCAGTGAGTAGGCATATACCAAGGGTGGTGGGTTCAAACCCAGCCCCTGCCAAACTGTAACAAAAAATAGCCGGGCGTTGTGGCGGGCGCCTGTAGTCCCAGCTACTTGGGAGGCTGAGGCAGGAGAATTGCCTAATCCCAGAAGTTGGAGGTTGCTGTGAGCTGTGATGCCACAGCACTCTACCAAGGACAATAAAAGGAGACTCTGTCTCTTAAAAAAAGAAAAAAAGTAGGGTGGGAATTAGGTTACAGATTATGCCTGTTTCTTCCCTTGCCATGGCTCTCTTCCGAAGGTGACAAAGTGAGACTCTGTCTCTAAAAGAAAAAAGAAATGGTGGGTGATGACCAATTTGTTTACTGGAAGTTTTCCTTTTGCCTGTAAGCGGTTAATGCACTGGCCTGTCTTCAGATTGGCTGTGCTTATGCTTCAAGGATAATTTGCTCTTTGAGTGGTTGCAGTAAGCTGAGCTGTAGTTTGGTCAGTGTGTGAAGACCATTTCATGAAAGTTGAGAAAGAGAACTTCAGACTCCCACCTCCAGAGCAGAAACCATTGCAAGGATAGAATTCATGGATCTGCTACTATGTCACTTTGCTAGAATGCCGTCTTCTTGGAAAAATAAGATGCTACCTGCTGCAAAAACAAAAAAATAGCACAAACACAGCAGCTGCCAGCAGGGGACAGGGCTGCAAAAGGCAAACAAATGTGAGGATTTTAGCTTCCCAGGCAACAGAACCAAGCCCTGATCACACAGGCTGCCCACAAAGGCAGAAGCAGGCTCAGGCGGGGAGTGAGGACTGCTAGAGAGTTATGTGGAGTCAGTGCACAGGGCTCTGTGTTTCTTTGTATCTGAAAAGCAGAACTTTTGCAACAAGAAAGAAAAATCAGAATTTTACATTCTTACTAAATAATGAGACAATGTAATTACATTTTATGTAGCAGAGACAAGTGCTTGCTGACTACCTTGAATTTACTGATGCTACTTCTAATACCATCACTGTTGCTTATTATGAATTTTAAGGTTCTAGGATGGCACTAGCACTATACTCTAATACGTAACTCAATTCTTCTATATAACACACAGTAGAGCCCAGCCACATGCAGAATCTTCAAGTTGCAGAGCTCCAGATATCCCCATCCTGCTACATTGTGGTCTGCTGAGAGCTGGAGGCCTAAGGAAGTCGTAGTCTTCAAATAGTAGAAAACTTAAATCTTGCCAGTTGTGATGGTGTACACCTGTAGTCCCGGCTACTTGGGAGGCTGAGGCAGGAGAAATCTCTTGAGCCCAGGAGTCCTAGGCCACAGTGCGCTATTACCATGTCATTGCACTCCAGCCTGAACAACAGAGCAAAACAAAAAAACCAAAAAAAAGGAGGGTAAGGAAAAGCCCAGATCTCTTTGGGTCAATTTAGGACATCAATAAAGGGTCACTCCAGCTCCACTGCATCCGTGGGGTCAGCTGAGACTCCTGTTGCAACCGCATCTCAGTTCAACCTCCCCTTGTCTATGCCAGCTGTCCTTGCTCCCCTTTGGGGGTGTCATTGCTCATTGAAATCTGCATCAGGGCAGCTCTACTCAAGACTACAAAGAGCAAGCTCAGAAGTTAACTCTATACTGGGGCTTGGGAGATGGCTTTCTGATGACCACTGTTATCACTGGTGGCAGACGGGCTGGTGAGCTATAAAGGACCTGGGTTGAGACTTTTATCATCTCGATATCAAGTTAGGACACTAGGAAAAAGAATGCAATAATCACAGGCTTCCAGGAAGTTTAGAGGAAGGAGTAGCCATAAGAATGGTGGCCTTGGCTCGGCACCTGTGGCTCAACGAGCTAAGGCGCAAGCCACGTACACCTGAACTGGCAGGTTTGAATCCAGCCCGGGCTCACCAAACAACGACAGCTGCAACCAAAAAATGGCCAGGCATTGTGGTGGGCGCCTGTAGTCCCAGCTGTTTGGGAGGCAGAGGCAAGAGACTCGCTTGAGCTCAGGAGCTAGAGGTTGCTGTGAGCTGTGATGCTACAGCGCTCTATCTAGGGTGACTGCTTGAGGCTCTGTCTCAAAAAAAAAAAAAAAATAGCCGGGCATTGTGGCCGGTGCCTGTAGTCCCAGCTACTCAGGAGGGTAAGGCAAGAGAATCGCCTAAGCCCAAGAGGTGGAGGTTGCTGTTAGCTGTGATGCCATGGCATTCTACCGAGGGCGACAAAGTAATACTCTATCTCATGAAAAAAAAAAAAAAGAGGCTTTAACGCTGGTAGATCAAGCAGCTAAGGCACCAGTCACATACGCCAGAGCTGGGGGGTTCGAATCCAGCCTGGGCCCGCCAAACAACAATGACAACTACAACCAAAAAATAGCTGGGTATTGTGGGAGGGCGCTGGTACTCCCAGCTACTTGGGAGGCTGAGGCAAGAGAATCACTTGAGCCCAAGAAATTGAGGTTGCTGTGAGCTGTGATGCGATGGCACTCTACCAAGAGTGACAAAGTGACAGTCTGTCTCACAAAAAAAAAAAAAAGAAGAAGAAGAAGAAGAGGCTCAGCACCGGTAGATCAAGCAGCTAAGGCACCAGCCACATATGCCAGAACTGGCGGGTTCGAATCCAGCCCGGGGCCCACCCAACAACAATGACAACTACAACCAAAAAATAGCCGGGCGTTGTGGGGGCGCCTGTAGTCCCAGCTACTTGGGAGGCTGAGGCAAGAGAATCCCTTAAGCCCAAGAGTTGGAGGTTGCTGTGAGCTGTGACGCCACGGCAGTCTACCCAGGGCGACAGCTTAAGGCTCTGTCTCAAAAAAATAAATAGATAAAATAAAAAATAAAGTCTCCCTCTAAAAAAGAAAAAGTTAAGTTTGGGGGAGTCAGAAGTTACACATGGGGGTCAGTGCTTCTAATCCCCAAGTTGTTCCAAGGACCACAGGAGGAACCAGAGGACATTCCATTTACCAAAAGAGCATTCACTGCAGAGGGTCACTGGAATTCCAGAGAAGCTGTGTAGCTGTGCCTTCTAGGCCTAGGCCCTGGACCAGAGAGGTTGTCCAGGGCCATGCTCCCTAATAGCCGTGGGGATGGTAGGACCACAGGGTACTAGGGCCAGGTGGCAGCATGGACCGTCCAGAAGCCAAGTGGGAGGGGTGGCTGGCAGGTCCTGGACCACAGAGATGAGATGTCAGTGCAGGGACAGCGCCATGCAAGCACGCAGTGGGGGCCACCCAGGGGCTGGTTTAACCTACACGCCAGCAGGAATCAATGACGAGGCCTCGGGTGGCTCAGGGAAGATGCCCCAAGAGAACACAAAACCTGGGCAGCACCTGTGGCTCAGCGAGTAGGGCGCTGGCCCCATGTATCGAGGGTGGCGGCTTCAAACCCAGCCCCGGCCGAACTGCATCAAAAATTAGCCGGGCACTGTGGCGGGCACCTATAGTCCCAGCTACTTGGGAGGCTGAGGCAAGAGAGTCGCTTAACCCCAAGAGCAGGAGGTTGCCATGAGCTGTGACTCCACAGCACTCTACTGAGGGTGATAGAATGAGACTCTGTCTGAAAAAAAAAAAAAAAAAAATATCCGGGCATTGTGGCAGGTGCCTGTGGTCCCAGCTACGCAGGAGGCTGAGGCAAGAAAATTGCCTAAGCCCAGGAGTTGGAGGTTGCTGTGAGCTGTGTGACGCTACAGCACTCTACTGAGGGTGAGAAAGTGAGACTCTGTCTCTACAAAAAAAAAAAAGAGTGAGAAAGCACAAAACCTTGCCAAGTTTCAGACTTGAGGCCGTTCTCAGACCCAGACCCACAGGCCACAGGGAGATCAGGTCCCTCGAATGTGCAGTGGTGTGGGATGTGACCGGGATGCCTCATGAGAAAACTCTACTCTGGGGCAGAGGCGGACCTCGATTGCTTTTAGGGTTTTTGGACACAAGGTCTGTGTTGACAATGATACCTGGAGATGTCAGGGCCATCAAGCACCCTAGTTAGGATGGGGGATGAGGGAGGGACATATAACAGATGGAATCCTGGCCCAGGCCCAGCTCACTGAGACCACTGGGTCCACGGTCCTACCTGGTCAGCTTTTCGTAAAAAAGAGACCGCAACTCATTAAGTATCTGAGTGACTCTAAGAAGAGTGTCAAAAACTGCTGATCCAAGAGTGCTGACATGTAAAAGCGGCACAGACAGGTGGGTAAGGATCTAAAACAGAAGTCATAAAGGGTGAAATCGCAAATCCCCCACAAACATACAACAAAACCACAGGGCGGTCAGTCCCTGATGCCACACCCTGGTATGCGGTATTATAGTAACTAGTGTTTATATTTTTATTTTTGAATCAAGTGACTTTGTTAGCTATTCAGAAAATTAAATTTTATGAAATGAGTGTATTCAAAACACACTACCAAGTCTTCATTGAAGCCTTTTTGGTAATTGCAAAATATTGGAACAACCCTGAGCTATTCCGATACTTTGCAGAATCACTGAGCTGTGGTCCAGCCCCACCGTCAGCTATAAGGAAGGAGGGGGAAGATCTCCAGCCTGGTGTGATGGTCAGGACATCTCGTTAAGGCAGAGAAAGCAAATTGCAAAAGACCACCTCTAGTATGCTACCTTTTGTATAAGAAAGAAGGTGAAATGAGGGCTTGGCGCCTGTGGCTCAAGCGGCTAAGGTGCCAGCCACATACACTGGAGCTGGCAGGTTCAAATCCAGCCAGGCCTGCCAAACAACAATGATAACTACAACCAAAAAAGAAAGAAGGTGAAATAAGATAAGCCACCTGTGTCTGTTCACTTGTGCAAAAAGAAATGCAGGAAAGATGAGCCGCAAACTGAAAAGATGGATTACTTGAGGTGTGAGTGGGAGTCGGGGGATGGAGGGTGGCCCGGGGAAAGCACATCTTTGAGAGGCCCTTTGGAGCTTGTGTTAGTGCTCACATTCTCAAAGAAAATCAACAAAATCAACACGAATTAGAAGGGAGCAAACTGAAATTGATTATAAACAGAAACAGATGAACCAAACAGTATTTCACATAAATAACAGATGGACTGCATGGCTGCGGATGGAAGGTAAAAGGAATTGTAAACAAATGGTCAGTTCTTGTTTGCAGGTTTCTGGAGGCTGGGCTAGCAGTTCTGAAACTCCTACCTATATAGATAAGTAAGTCACACTGTGGGTAACAAAAACCAGATTTTTTCACCCTTGGAGAAAGAAAAATGAGAAAGAATACAACGAACCCTGCAGTTTCGGATTTTCAACTAAAAATATCTGTGTAAAGCCACAGTTTTTAACACACATAGAGATACATGAATGAGTGTTACGTATATATCCATTCCTCTCACCCACTCTCTCTCTCTATAGAGAGGGTTCCGATAATATATACACATATTATTAAAGGAAAAAACTGTGTTAAAATCGTAATACTCAAATATACTAATAACGAAAGATGCAGACAAGTCATGTTGAACACCTCTTGTAATTGCTGGAGTCAAACATGACTTGACTCTTACAACTTTATGGGTTTTTTGAGCCAGAGTCTCACTATGTCACCCTCAGTGGAGTGCTGAGGCGTCACAGCTCAGAGCAACCTCCAACTCTTTGGCTTAAGCGAGTCTCTTGCCTCAGCCTCCCAAGTAGCTGGGACTCCAGACGCCCACCACAATGCCTGGCTATTTTTTTGTTGTAGTTGTCAGTGTTGTTTGGCAGGCCGAGGACAGGTTCAAACCCACCAGCCTCAGTATGTGTGGCCGGCACCCTAACCGCTGAGCATGGGCACCGAGCCAGACTCTTTTACAACTTTAATACTGTTTTCTCCTTTCTTTTTTTCCTTTCTTTCTTTCTTCTTTTTTTTTTTGTAGAGACAGAGTCTCACTTTATCACCCTCGGTAGAGTACCATGGTGTCACAGCTCACAGCAACCTCCAACTCCTGGGCTTAGGCGATTCTCTTGCCTGAGCCTCCCGAGTAGCTGGGACTACAGGCACCTGCCACAACACCTGACTATTTTTTTGTTTTGCAGTTCAGCCAAGGCCAGGTTTGAACCTGCCACCTTCGGTATATGGGGCTGGCACCCTACTCACTGAGCCACAGGCACCGCCCTGTTTTCTCCTTTTTTAAGATGTGTATGTGTGTTTTTGGCACCCTCTGTCTTTATCTCTACCCACACATAAACATGTATGTGTGTGTATATACGTACATCTGTTCCCTAGTTTTTACTGAGGGGGTATAGAAACAATAACACTTCAGTAGTAATGAGCACATCCAGGGCCCAGACCTTGGTTTCTTTGTTTATTATTATTTTTATTATTTTAGAGACAAGGTCTTGCTCTGTCACCCAAGCTGGAATGCAGTGGCATCTTCAGAGCTCACTGCAACCTCAAACTCCTGGCTTAAGTGATCCTCCTGCCACAGCAGCCTGAGCAGCTCATGCCAACATAGCTGGCTAACTTTTTTTTTATTTTTGCTGGCTAACTTTTTTAAAGAGAGAGAGGGCCTCAATATGTTGTCCGGGCTAGTCTCGAACTCCTGGCCTCAAGAGATTCTCCTGCCTTGGGTTTCCAAAATGCTGAGATTACAGGTGTGAGCCACCATGCCTGGCCTACACCAATAGTTTCTAAGTACCATTGTCTACTGCTATGGTTTTAAAGTATCCTCCAAAAGTTGGTGTGTTGGAAATTTAATACCCAATGCAACAGTGTTGGGAGCTAGGGCTAACAGGAGGTGATTGGGTCATGAGGTAGAAAGGAGTCATGTCATCTGGGTAGGCAGTTATCATGGAAGCGGGTTCTTGTGTGCTCACTTCCACCTTCTGTGCTTTAGCCATGGAGTGACCCTCTCCAGATGCCAGCATTGTGTTTTTGGACTCCACAACCTCTAGAATTGTGAGCCAAATAAATCTTCTTTCTTTATAAATGTTCTAGCCTGTGATATTCTGTTATAGCAACAGAAGACTTGACATCCACTAAAAAAGAACAGATTTCCTGTCTGTGGAGGAATGTCTGATTCCAGGGCAGGGATAAGGAAAGTACTAGAGAATCTTGAGAATCTTGTGATAGAAAACAAGGAAATGCTCAAAGAAAGATGGGCTCATGTCACAAGGACATAAGACTCAATTTGAAGTGGTGCCCATGGGCCTAATCTGGGATGATTTGAACATCAAAATAAATAATGGTAAGAAATAATTATAAGCCTTTGAATAAAATAAGAATCTATTTTTAATTTAAGAATTTATAGGGCCAGGCATGGTTGCTCATGCCTATAACCCTAAAAAGGAGGCCAGGTTGGGTGGATTGCCGGAGCTCATAGGTTTAAGACCAGCCTGAGCCAGAGCAAGGTTAGGGCAGCGCCTGTGGCTCAAAGGAGTAGGGTGCCAGCCCCATATGCCGGAGGTGGCGGGTTCAAACCCAGCCCTGGCCAAAAACTGCAAAAAAGGGGGCGGGGCCTGTGGCTTATCGAGTAGGGCGCCGGCCCCATATACCGAAGGTGGCGGGTTCAAACCCAGCCTTGGCAGAACTACAAAACAGAAAATTAGCCGGGCATTGTGGCGGGGACCTGTCGTCCCAGCTACAAGGGAGGCTGAAGCAAGAGAATCGCCTAAGCCCAGGAGTTGAAGGTTGCTGTGAGCTGTGTGACGCCACAGCACTCTACTGAGAGTGATAAAGTGAGACTCTGTCTCTAAAAAAAAATAACTGGGTGATGGGGCGGTGCCTGTGGCTCAAAGGAGTAGGGCACCGGCCCTATGTGCCAAGGGTATAGGGCACCAGCCAAAAAAATAAATTAATTAGGCTTGGCGCCTGTGGCTCAACGGGCTAAGGCACCAGCCACATACACTTGAGTTGGCGGGTTCGAATCCAGCCTGAGCCCGCCAAACAACACTGACAGCTGCAACCAAAAAAAAAAAAAAGGCCAGGCATTGTGGCGGGCGCCTGTAGTCCCAGCTACTTGGGAGGCGGAGGCAGGAAACTTGCTTGAGCCCAGGAATTGGAGGTTGCTGTGAGCTGTGATGCCACCGCACTTCTAGCCAGGGTGACAGCTTGAGTCTCTGTCTCAAAAATAAATAAATAAATTAATTAATTAATTTTTAAAAATAGCCAGGCGTTGTGGCAGGCGCCTGTAGTCCCAGCTACTTGGGAGACTGAAGCAAGAGAATGACTTGAGCCCAAGAGTTTGAGGTTGCTGTGAGCTGTGATGTCAGCGAGGGTGACAAAATGAGACTCTGTCTCAAAAAAAAAGAAAAAAACTTAATGAATCTACAAGCATTCAAATGAGCAAATAAGTGAGAGAGAAAGGAAAGCTCTTTCTTACTAATACATTTACAAAGAATTACGGAATCAGAAAATCACCACTGGGCAGCCATCATCAGAATTGATTCTGATTGCTACTGTGGCTCTTGGCTGTAAGTCCCAGCTGCTGCAGAGGTTGTCCTTGCCCTCAGGAGTTCAAGACCAGCCTGGGCAACATAGTGAGACCCTGTTTCTGTCGTTAAAATTAAAATTAAAGATAATTGATTCCAGTAAGAATCACCAATGGTAGTTAAAATTAGTGGATGAAAGTTTGAAGAATAACAGGATTTCTTTTCACATAAACTCAAAATACAGTCCTACAATGATACTTACTAATCTTAATGGTGAAAAGAGTTACTTGGTCAAAGATAAAGCTGAACCTTAGCTAAAAGCAGAGAAAACAGATTGTGTTCAGTAAAGGCTGCAGTAGAGGAAAGAGCTGAGCTCCAATCTGTTGGGTACAGGGGCAAGCAGAGCTCTCAAGAAGTCTGACCTTGGCCGGTGCAGGCAGCTCACGCCTGTAATCCTAGCACTCTGGGAGGCTCAGATGGATGGATTGCTTTCAGCTCAGGAGTTCCAGACCAGCCTGAGCAGGAACAAGACCCAGACTCTACTAAAAATAGAAAAAAATTAGCCAGGTGATGTGCCTGGCACCTGTAGTCCCAGCTAGTTGGGGGGCTGAGGCAAGAGAATTGTTTGAGCCCAAGAGTTTGAGGTTGCAGTGGGCTGTGATGATGCTATAGCACTCTATCGAAGGTGACAGAGTAAGACTCTGTCTCAAAAAGAAAAGAGGGAATAAATGTATTAAAATCAGGCATAAACCTCAGACAACCCACATTGGTGGACCACTGTAACATAGCTGGCCTATATTCATGAAAGACAAGAAAGATCCATGAATGTGAAGTTTTCCAGACTAAGGAAGCTTGACAGCTGAACACAATGCATAATCCTGGTGTTTCTATTGATATAGGGACAGTGAGTATTGGGACAATTAGCAATATCTGATTAAGGTCTGTTGATGGATAAATAGTATTTATTGTCTTACTATTAATTTGCTGATTTTTTTTTTTTTTAGAGACAGAATCTCACTTTGTCGCCCTCGGTAAAGTGCTGTGGAGTCACAGCTCACAGCAACCTCCAACTCTTGGGCTTAGGCAATTCTCTTGCCTCAGCCTCCCGAGTAGCTGGGACTACAGGCGCCTGCCACAACGCCCAGCTATTTTTTTGTTGCAGTTTGACCGGGGCCAGGTTTGAACCTACCACCCTCAGTATATGGGGCCAGTGTCCTATTCATTGAGCCATAGGCACCACCCTTAATTTGCTGATTTTGATAGTTGTAGTGTAGCTATAAAATAGAATGTCCTCTTGGTTTTTAGGAAATACACACCACAGTGGATTATAGACCTGAATATGAAAGGCAGTTACCAAGCTTTATAAAATAGTAGAGGGGAATATCCTGGTGACCTCAGAGCTGGAAAGCATTTCCTAGACAAGACAAAAAAGAGCTAAACATAAAGTAAAATGAACAGCCTTACAAACGTAGTCTTGTTACAGTCAACTTAAGGGCTTCTTCTGTACATCAAAAGACACCATAAGGAGCCGGCAAAACACAAGGCTTTGGTCAATGGGAGTTCCTCCCCCAGGGGCCAATTTTGGCCAATGTCAGGAAAAGGTGCTGTTGCCACAGCCGCAGGTGATGGCTTACTTGTGTGCTTCACCAAGCTCTAGCCAGAGTATCATTTCCCCCACTGAGTGACAGACCGAAACCGGGCATGCCCCACTCCGTGACTTCTTGAATCTGATGGAACCAACTCATGTGACAATCTGCCCTGGCCACTTAATCACTTGGTGCCCACTGTCCTGAGATTGAGTTTTGTTGGTTGTGGGTTTTTTTGTTGTTTGTTTTTTTGTTTTTTTTTTTTTTGAGACAGAGCCTCAAGCTGTCGCCCTGGGTAGAGTGTCGTGGCATCACAGCTCACAGCAACCTCCAATTCCTGGGCTCAAGCGAGTCTCCTGCCTCCGCCTCCCAAGTAGCTGGGACTACAGGTGCCTGCCACAATGCCGGGCCATTTTTTTGGTTGCAGCTGTCATTGTTGTTTGGCGGGCCGGGCTGGATTTGAACCTGCCAGCTCAGTAGTACATGGCTGGAGCCTTAGCCGCTTGAGGCACAGGCGCTGAGCCTGTGCTTTGTTTTTTGAATGATGTACTTTGTTTTTTGAATTCCCTGCTGGGGGACCACAGCCTTGCTCCAGCACCCTACACTCATGCACTATGAATCTCTTACAGGGGTTTTTGCTACAAATATCACATCACATGGCCCTTTCTAGCAATAGGGGATATGCTTGTTTTTTTGTTTTTTTGAGACAGAGCCTTACTTTTTTGCCCCCTGGTTGAGTGCTGTGGCATCACAGTTCAAAGCAACCTCAAACTCTTGGGCTCACGAGATTCTCTTGCCTTTGCCTCCCAAGTATCTGGGACTACAGTCACCCACAACATGCCTGCCTACTTTTTAGAGATGGGGGCAGGGAGAGGGTGGGGGGGTCTCGCTCTGGCTCAGGCTGGTCTTGAACCCGTGAGCTCAGGCAATCTACCTGCCCTGGCCTCCCGAGTGCTAGGATTACAGGCAAGAGCCACCACACCCATCCTAAACCGCTTTTCAGATGAGGATGGAAAGGGACAGCAGATGCTTGCTTGAGTCTGTTCAAGGGCTGTGCACAGCAGGTGCAGCACGGAGCAGGTGCAGCTCTAGGAGTGGGTTCGCAGTACTCTGCTGCCCCCTGCTAGGACCACCTATTTTTTGCAGACTGGTGAATGAATTGGGGATATGGCAGGAACCACCATACTGCATCCTTTCAGGATAGCACTAACAAACTCTGTCTTTCCTCCGGATATGATACTGGTTTCGAATACACTCTCTTGGTGAGAAGGTGACAGACTCAGGAGATGTCACTTGGCTTTTCCTACTCTGATGCCTATTAATGTATAGGTGAAGGAACTAATGTGTGTGATTCTGCCTGCTGGGGGTCCCCAAGACCACCCCAGAGGTGATGGGTGAGTCTCTAGAGAACTCCTCGGACTAAGCAGCAGTCATACTCATGGCCATGGTTAATTACGGTGAAGGGCAGCGCCCATAGCTCAGTGGGTAGGGTGCGGCCACATACACCAAGGGTGGTGGGTTCAACCCAGCCTGGGCCAGCTAAACAACAATGACAACTGTAACAACAACAACAACAACATAGCCAAGAATTGTGGCAGGCGCTCGTAATCCCAGCTACTTGGGAGGCTGAGGCAACAAAATTGCTTAAGCCCAAGAATTTGAGGTTGCTGTGAGTTGTAACACCACGGCACTCTACCTAGGGCGACAAAGTAAGACCCTGTCTAAAAAAAAATAATAATAGAGCGGCACCTGTGGCTCATCGAGTAGGGCACCAGCCCCATATACCGAAGGTGGCAGGTTTGAACCCAGCCTCGGCAGAACTGCAAAACAGAAAAATAGCCGGGCGTTGTGATGGGCGCCTGTAGTCCCAGCTACTCAGAAGGCTGAGGCAGGAGAATTGCCTAAGCCCAAGAGTTGGAGGTGGCTGTGAGCTGTGTGATGCCATGGCACTCTACTGAGGGCAATAGAGAGAGACTCTGTCTCTACAAAAACATTATTATTATTATGGTGAAAGATACAGAGCAAAGTCAGCAAAAGCAGGCAGTCAGGCAGAAACCAGGCTCAAGCTCCCATGAGCCCCTGCCCTGTGGACTCAGGATGCCCTTCGTTTCCCCCAGCAATGAGCTGTGACATCACATGTGAATGCTGCCAGAAAAGAGTGTTACTGGGGGCTACTCGCAGGGACACCCTCCGCCTATACCAGCTGTACATGGTGGCACCTGAGACCCAGGTTGGAGGATCACTTTAGCTCAGGAGTTCAAGGCTACAGTGAGCTATCATTACACCACTTCCCTCTAGCCTGGGCAACAGAGTAGGAAAAAATTAAGCAAATCAGCTTGGTACCCCATAGCACAGTGGTTATGGTGCCAGCCACCTACACTGAGGCTGGCAGGTTCTAACCCAGCCCGGGCCAGCCAAACAACAATGACAACTGCAACAAAAAATAGCTGGGCATCGTGGCAGACTCCTGTAGTCCCAAGCTACTTGGGAGGCTCAGGCAAGAGAATCGCTTAAGTCCAAGAGTTTGAGGTTACTGTGAGCTGTGATGCCCCAGCACTCTACTAAGGGTAACATAGTGAGACTCTGTCTCAAAATAAACAAATAAAAATTAAACGAACAGGGCAGTGCCTGTGGGGCCAGTAGGGCGCTGGCCCCATATACTGAGGGTGGCGGGTTCAAGGCTGCCCCCGGCCGAACTGCAAAAAATAAAAATAGCCAGGCATTGTGGCGGGCACCTGTAGTCCCAGCTACTTGGGAGGCGGAGGCAGGAGACTCGCTTGAGGCCAGGAATTGGAGGTTGCTGTGAGCTGTGATGCCACGACACTCTACCCAGGGCAACAGCTTGAGGCTCTGTCTCAAAAAAAAAAAAAAAAAAAAGAAAAGAAAATTATCAGAACTAAAGTTTGTTTAAAGGTTACAAAATCGGCTCGGTGCCTGAGACAGCATGTGGCTCTGTCTAAAAAAAAAAAAAAAAGGATACAAAATCAACTCACAAAAATCAGTTATATTTTGGGCAGTGCCTGTGGCTCACCGAGTAGGGCGCCGGCCCCATATACCAAAGGTGGTGGGTTCAAACCCAGCCTCAGCCGAACTGCAAAAAACAGAAAAATAGCCGGGTATTGTGGCAGGCCCCTGTAGTCCCAGCTACTTGGGAGGCTGAGGCAAGGGAATCGCCTAAGCCCAGGAGTTGGAGGTTACTGTGAGCTGTCTGATGCCACAGCACTCTACCCAGGGAGATAAAGTAAAACTCTGTCTCTGCAAAACAAACAAACAAACAAACAAACAAAAACAGATATAGTTTTATACCTTGTAAATGAATAATCTGAGAATTAAGATTAAAAAAATTGGCGCCTGCGGCACCTCAACAAGCTAAGGCGCCAACCACGTACACCTGAGCTGGCTGGTCAGCCCGGGCCAGCCAAACAACGACAGCTGCAAACAAAAAAATGGCCGGGCGTTGTGGCGGGCACCTGTAGTCCCAGCTACTTGGGAGGCAGAGGCAAGAGACTCGCTTGAGCCCAGGAATTGGAGGTTGCTATGAGCTGTGATGCCATGGCACTCTATCCAGGGTGACAGCTTGAG
>CAUYON010085390.1:0-21915 GCA_963573935.1 Arctocebus calabarensis
GACCCTGTCTCTAAATAAATAAAGGTCTTTTTTTTTTTAAATAAAGGTCTTTCTTGGCTCGCCGCCTGTGGCTCAACGGGCTAAGGCGCCAGCCACGTACACCTGAGCTGGTGGGTTCAAATCCAGCCTGGGCCCGCCAAACAACAATGACGGCTGCAACCAAAAAATGGCCAGGTGTTGTGGCAGGCACCTGTAGTCCCAGCTACTTGGGAGGCGGAGGCAAGAGACTCGCTTGAGCCCAGGAATTGGAGGTTGCTGTGAGCTGTGATGTCACAGCACTCTCTCCAGGGTGACAGCTTGAGGCTCTGTCTCAAAAAATAAATAAATAAATAAATAATAAAGGTCTTTCTTACTGAGGTAGATAGCTATATTATTATTACAAGAATCATTTTTATCGTTTTCATTCTTACTATTAAATTACCCACCAATAAATCTAGGTATTTGATTTTTCCATGCTTCTTGATATATTGATACTAATTTATTCTCTTTTAGCAGATGGAGTTTAGAAAGCTTATGATAAATATATTCAAAAATTTTTAAAAAAACTATTTTGAAGAAGTGTAGCTCGAGGATCTGACTGATTTAGTTCACCAATGTCATTCACTCTCCATCCAACTCTTTAATCTTTCTGCTTTTATTAAAATGTTGAGAACACATTTATAGGCTGCCAGCAAATGTGGAAGATTTGGGAGAAAAAGGGAGGACTTAGGGTGCAAGTTTCTCTTGCAGGGAGGCAGGACTCATGTGGAGAGTGGAAAGTATAGGATCTGTTTTGGAAAAGAGAGGAGAGAATTCTTCCTCTGGGGCGGGAGAGAAGAGAACACAAATAAAAGTTTATCCCAAGATAAATATTCAGTTTCAGGCAAAAAGAAGACTAATTGGGACCTCATAATGAATGAATTCAATCATGTAGGAGGCAAGATTATAATGTGCAGACAATGAGGGGGCCAAATTTAATGAAATTAGAAAAGAATTAAAATTCAACTTACAGGAGAAGCAATAATGAGTCAGCAATAAGTAAAGTGGCTTTTCGCCTTAATTTGAAGTCATAACTGCCTTTTTATGTATAAAATATATTATGCTAAAGATCTGCTTCCCCAAGACCTGGAAAAATTATATTTATAGTTGAGATAACCTATTCATCCAGGGTTAGGAGATTTTCTTTCTTAAGAGCTATTTGATTTCTACTCTATAGCACTCTTCCAGCTTGTCAACTCATTGATTCTCCCTTTATGTAACCTCACAGTTATTTTGCTTCAGAAGCTGCAAAAATTATAAGAGGGGGACAGGAATTGGCAGGAACCAGTAAGAAGAGAAAAGACAATGCCAAGGAGTGGACGTGGATGAAATGGGAAAGTCTGGCTTCCACGGCTAATTGAGAAACAAGCAATACGGTCGGAACTGAGCAGGAAAACTAAGCAAGGGCAAGAGGGGGCCAGATGAGTGACAGTAAAGAACTCTCTAATAATTCGATGGTCCAAGTGGCCTTTTTGTGTCATTAATTAATAGAAATAGTAAAACACAAATAGACATCCTGTCTTTGTGTTATTTTAAGGAAGACATTTCTGTCTAGAGCGGTGTTGGGTGATAGCCTTTAAGATCTGAGATTCTGTGATAAATTGTCAAAATAAATGTCGTGGAACATTCTTTGTTTAAATTTAAGATCTCAACCAAAATACACTGATTTAACTTTTTTCAACCTCCTTTGTCTTTGTGATCATTGTTAATACCTTACAATTTATTCTTGGTTATCTAGCTTAAATGCCACTGTATAACTAACGTGCCCTTCTCATTTTTTACTATCATGAGCACAAATTTCTCGACTTCATGATATTCAGGGATAAAATGTCATGACAGAATCCTAGGCTTCTAATTTTAGATCTCAATCAAGCCTTAAAAAATCACACAGACAAACTTTAATAATTTTTTCTTTCTTTTTTTTTTTTGAAACAGAGTTTTTCTCTGGTCCATGGCTAGAGAGCTGTGGCATGATCCTAGCTCACTGCAGCCTCAAATTTCTGGTTTCATATGATCCTCCTGCCTCACCCTACCCAGTAGATGGAACTACAGGCCTGTGCCACCACCTCTGGAGAATTTTTCTATTTTTAGTAGAGATGAGGTCTGACTCTTGTTCAGCCTGGTCTCCAACTCCTAGCCTCAAGCAATCCTTCCACCTCAGCCTCCCAGAGTGCTAGAACTATAGGGCTCAGCTGCCACACCCCACCAACTTCAACACTGCAGGGAGAGAAACCAAGGCCCAGAGAGGCTGAGTGAATTGCCCAAGTGCACAGGGCTTCCTTGACCCCATTCTAGAGCTGTCTGTACTGCACATTCCACCTCCTAGCCATTCAAGTCAGTTTAAATGAAGTTTCTCACAATGTTTTTATTTCAAGTATATAATTTATTTTGTTGCAGTACTTTAGGGTCATGTCAGATGACAAGGAGCATGCATTTTGTACCAAAATGAAATTTTATAATGCCATCTAAAAATACAGTTTATTTTGGCAGTTTCCTCCTATACAAGGTCTAAAGATTTTTAAAATGGACGATTTTTGGAAAAAGAAAAAGTTTCTTCTTCCATTTTCCCTGAAATACAAATCAATGGAATCACAATTTTTTTTCAAGTAATAGTGTGGATGGAATGTTTTTATTTGCAACCGAATAATTAAATTACTCATTCTGTCATTAGAAACTGGCTTATGTTACCAAATTGACAAAGTATGCCTCATTAAGCTGCATTTGAGAAGGGCATCTTCTTTTTTGTGGTTTACTAATTCAGAATACAAGACTTCTCAGCATCATGTCAAGTTTTCCTGACAGCGTCCACAGACCACTCTGGTGCCAGACGTCTGTGATGCTACCAAAGTTAATCTGATTAAAGCTCAAAAGCTAAATAGTAAAAGCTGGATCAATACTAGGACTGGAAGGGTCAATTTGAGCATGAGCCCAATGTTTTCTCCTTCCATTGACTGACCCCGAAAGCACAGATGATGGCACAAGTGCCTGATTGCCGGGTAAATATTAAATCCATTATCAAGCCAGCGAAAGGCTATGTAATCATAACAAGAGTCACTGTAGCCCTCTGGGTCTTGGTTTTGCCAACTATAAACTGAGGGGATTGGACCATATGATCTCCATGGATCTTCTAGTCTAAAATTGTATGAATGATCCTACAATAGTCCCTGGGGTGTGCTGATAACCAGAAATTATATTGGCAGCTGCCAAACAGCAGATAACTAAATGGACTCTCATGTATTTCATTATTATTTAATCTCCTTGTTTCTAAGGTTTCCACCCTTGCTCCAATCACTGGAGAAAATTGAGTATGTTGGGAATAAGCTCAGGGTTGCCATATGGTGAAACTAAAGGAGAACATGGCTGTTATTTTCTAAGTACACTGAGTGTAGTGGTTCTTCATATTTTATGGGTTAACCCTTTGAGAATATAATGAAAATCATAAATTGTCCCTTCTTAGACAATTACATAGCCATCCAGATTTCACTTTACTATGAGAGAAATTTGGACCTCTCTGGAGCCAGCTGTCTCTCTTCCTTTAAATATCCCTGGCTTGAGGGATGGTGGAATATGTATATGGTGAGCTTTTCAGGGTGGGATCATGATGTGACAGAAAGAGCATAAACATGGAATCAGTGCTTCAAGCTCTGTTGCTTAGAACTGTGAGATTGTAGGTAACGTGGTTAGTCTCTGTGTCTATTTTCTTGTCCACAAAATAGGAACAGAACTCTTCACAGAATTATGGGGGTTTATGAGATAACATGTGTGTACATTGGGTAATACTATCCTTCACACTTAGTAGGCATTCAACAAATCTGCTTCCCACATCCATTTAAAAATGTGACACGTTTATACTTTAAGTCAAGTTTTGGACAGCAACTAATGACGTTTTGGAATCATAAAGCATTACTATCTCATGAAATTCTTAAACATCGCCATAACTTGTACATTACAACTTGAGACCCTGGAGAGGTGGCCTGAGGCATGGACAGCACTTTCAGAGTCCTGAAACTTCTGTGACCTTTGTGGTCAAGTCTGTCTCCAGTGTGGGGCTCTATGTACACCAGGTGCTGCCTCGAGCACCAGCCTTCTCTGTTATACTCATCAAAACCCAGCTAGCTTGTCTTTCCACACCTCAATGCCATATTCTCTCTTCAACTGCTTTGAGTTAAAATGGTGACGGCAGATATAAACACTCCTTACTGAACCTTTTCACTGCTCCCTTCAGTACTTGTTACCTATAAGAAATGGCCCAATAGCTCATTTCTGAATTATAGCTCATCATCCCATTAGCTTTGACTATGCCTTTGTTTACACTTGGGAGAAAAGGATGGTAATTGGTCAGAGCAGGTCAGAAGATGGTAAGAGCCTTGCTTTATCAGGTTTCTTCTTGTTCTTGGACAAAAATGAAAAAGAAAACAGTTTTAAGTGGTTATATTAGGTAAGTACTTAGGGAATTAACACTGTTTCCATACTTCCCATTTATTTTTTATTCCCCTAAGTCAGGAGAGAAAGCGACAGTGGAAGAAAGAAACTGGGGCAGATCTGAGCAGGCTGCCCTCTTAGCTTTGTATGTATTAGTACTTCTCAGTCCAAGAGTGAGAATACATTCTATGCCAAAGACTTCCCGAGAGAAGGGAGTAAGCCCACACAGCTGAAGGCTCCACTCTGAGTTTGGAGGGGTGGGAAGCTGCACGTTCAGTGGCTGTGAAGGTTGTCAAGAACCTGGAGTGTGGTATTGGTACCTAAGCACAGACAGACAAAAAGACCAAGCGCCAAGTCCAGGGGACCAGAAGAGACAGGCTCCCCACCCTAATGATAGAGATGATTGATGAAGAAGTGGACATTCCCTACGGTCTGGTAGAAAGCTTAGGGCCTGCTTATGGTGTACAAATTTAATGTTTTACCTCTATACGTATGAACAGAACTTTTGTAAGTACTTATTTTTTTTCTATTCACTAAATGTTCCCATAGAACCTTGTTTCATGAGAACTGGGAAAAGAGAATAATACTGAAAGTTTCTTAAGGAAAGGTGTCCAAGAAAGCCACATTTTCTGAAACTAATGACCTGGAACTTGTGAAAGAGTATACTGTCATAAATACTGTAAAAACCAAATTGCTTGCTCTGCTTGGCTTCTGGCTGCCACAGCCCTGTCTCTCAGGCCCTTGGGAATTCTAAGGGCGAAAGGCAAATTGGCCTAACTGGTTGTTGCTTGGTCCTGCTTGTTCCCTGGAAACTAGCAAGTTGTTTCTTTCTTCAAACCCCTTCCTTATAGAAGTAAGCAAGTAAATACCCCGACTCTATCAGCTGGAAGAATGTCTGCTACTTTGATTCTAGGAAGGGGGCCTGGGCCTTGCCCTCTCTATGTCTGAATCTCTGCTCATTCTCCTTGAATCTGCTGTCTGCTTCACCATCCCTCCCTCCCGGCTAGAGCCCCACCCTGAACCTAGTGCTTTTAGGGAAACTCTCTTCTCAATATCTTGCATGTGATAGGAAAGGATAGGTGCCAGGTTCCTTTCATTACTAGCTGGACATCAGCCTTTTTCTTCCGTGCCTCTTACCATGGAAAACTATTACCAACTCCACCTAACAATCTTAACCTTCCAAACAAAGACTCTAACTTAAATGCAAATCGATACCCTTTTTAAAAATAGTGTACTTTTTTACTGAAGTAGGTAGCTACATTATTATCACAGAAATAATTTTATCATAATTTATTATTGTTGCCTTTATTCTTATTATTAAATTTTCCACCAGTAAACCTAGTTATATGATTTTTTTTTCCATGCTACTTGACATACCAATTCGTTCTGTGTCACATTTGCCATTTCAGAGATTTTTTTCTCAAGACACAAGTGTCTATATTTTGGGCAAAGGCTGGTGTTTGGGGGAAGTAGAGACAAGAAAGAAGAAGTAGTAAAATGTGATTCTCAGTGTGAGCCAGTGTTCTCAGGAGATATGGAAACAAGGCACAAGAAAGTCCATCTAGAAGAAAATTAAACATATTTTTTGCAATTGGAACTGAATTTTTCTTTAAGTATATTTGATCTTTGAAATAATATTTCAGGATTGAGTATGTACCAGAAGCTTAGCTGAGCCAACCACTTCAAAAATATCAAATTCAGATGTTTTGTATACTCTTTTGGTAAGTTTTGATCAGCAAAAGTTAGAGAAAACATTTTCTTTGAAAAGAGCTGGTACTTTTCATTTATCAAAAAGTTATTGGTGCTATATATGTCTACGATGTAGAAAGACACTGATAGGAATAATGGCAAATTATCACTCTCAAACCTGCATGTTAAGTATTAATGTTGCTTTCTATTCTTTGTAAGTGTTGCACTTCTGAGAATTTTTGGAAAATAAACCCCCACGCAGCAGTTTAAAATGAAAAATGACAATCAGTAATTGTTTTCGTGTTTTTGTCATGAACAGACAACTTATAGGTAGAGTTAGCTAATGTCTCTCCATTTATCTTAAGCTAGAAGTGAAAAAAAAGATAAATGTTGCCTCTACTTATTTTGAAAAAAACTAACTTTTTATACTTTTTATAAGTACCCATTTTTGCTAAATGTTCCCAAATTTTTAAACCTCCTTTGAATTCAAGCATTTTTTCCTTTAAGCAAATTTAAAGCATCAACAAGCCTGAGAGAAGGGATATTTCAGGCAAGTAAACTGCCTGATAACTGAGAAATCAAACTGCTCGCCTACCTCTGAGTTGGCTTTCTACCTTGGACACTAACAGCCTGAATGAGGCAGAGCCCAGAAATCCAATGTGATTGATCTCACCTGTAACTTATTCTCAGTACATCAATACCAGGAAGTTTCCAGTGAATTCTAGAAGCTAGATGATAATACTCACTTCAGTATTTGTCATTAATATCAGGTATTATCAATAAGTGGCTTTTCTACTCTTTGGTCCCAACAAGATCTTAACAATGTCCGTCATTCTAGTGTGTTCTCTTGTACAGCTTTTTCAGTTCTCTATGACAATACCAAACCTACACTTACCTCCAGCTATCACATCTTCTCAACTCCATTTAAATGGACCAACTTGGCGCATTTTTCAAAAATCAAATCAAATCACTTTTATCTCCAACCTTTTCTTCTCTGACAAATCCTTCAATCAGCAAGTACCTATGTCCAAGCCTCATGTGTGAATATAGGAAGGTGTCATTAGGGCTTCTGAATATGGCATCTGGTAGTTGACACTGCCAGAATGACAGTGTCATTCTTAGAGAACAGAAGATAGGGAAAAAAAACCTGAAGGAAAGAGCGTGATTAATTCAATTTGGGATCCTTGAGTTTTAGGTTCCTGTGGAACATGTGGCTAATGGTGTCTATCAAGCCATGGGATGTAAGGTTTGTTTGCTGAGGTTGGAACTAGGTTTCCATGTGGGTGCTGTTGATGGATAAATGCTAGTTTATCCATGAGACCAAAGGAAATCATGCAGGAACAGCATGTAGAATGGGAGGACAAATGAAACAGAGAGAGAATCCTGAAACACACCAAGAATGAGTGGGCAGGGAAGAGATGTCCCCCAAAAGAAGACAGACTCAGAAAGGACAGAAAAGAGTCAGGAAAGAGCTGTCACGGAAGTCAGGGAGTGCAGGGAATAAGTGGTCAGCTGTGCCAGCTGTATCTAGTACAATAGATAGAACAATGCTCATTGAATTTGGTGTGAAGAACATTGGTAACCTTGGCCAGAGATTTTCATAAAAGTTGATCTTTTTGACAGATCCTATTGTCTCTTACATCCTTAAAAACTTGTCTCCTTTGGTTTTCCATCATTCTCCTGCATCTCAGCCTCTCCTTATGTGAGTTGGTGTCTCTAACCTGAACTCTCAACAACTAGGCAACGTTTCTGCTCTACTTCTGTAGCCACACTACTTGAAGGAAGTTCAAAGCATGCTGTTGCCGCCACTTGGAGACAATTCACTCGTTAAACCTCAGCAACTTGGTTTCTGCACCACCACCTCCCCCAACTTTCCACCAGTGCCTTTCAGGCAGCCAAACCCTGCAGACATTTTCCAGGCCTCTCAGCAGAGTTATTCATCATTGACCCCTTTCTCCATCGCCACATGTTCTCTTCTCTTATTGAGATACCATATTCTTTTGACATCCTTTCTGTCTTATTGACAATTCTCATTGTGTATACTTTGCTGACGTCTCTTTCACTGCTCAACTTCTGAACATCATAATTTTCCTGGATTTCACCCTGACCTTCCTTTTGTTCCTCTCAAAATTCTCCTCATAAGACAGTGGTTCTCAACCTTCCTAATGCCACAATCCTTTAATATAGTTTCTCATGTCAAGGTGACCCTCAACCATAAAATTATTTTCATTGCTATTTCATAACTGTAATTTCGCTACTGTCATGAATTGTAATGTAAATATCTGACATGCAGGATGGTCTTAGGTAACCCCTATGAAAGGGTCATTCGACCCCCAGGTGATCACATCTGTTATTAGAATTTAATGCCTTCTCTTGGCTAAATCTCTCAGTTTTACATCACTAGCCCAAGTTGTTCACTGAACATCTAACACACGCATACCTGCTAAGTGGAATGAACACAAAACTTACAAATATGTAGTAAAAATGAGAAAGAAAAAGAGACACCACATTAGGAAATTGAGCAGACAGGAAAAAGTAAAAACGTCCAGTAAGCACATGGAAATATATCCAATCTCACTTATAATAAAACAAAAATCAAATTAAAACTAAATTCAGTTGGGCAAGTTGAAAACGAATTATAATACTTATTAAAGTGAATGATGTTAAAGACGTACACCTACTATAACATTAAGGGAATAACTGTACATTTAGAAATACAGTTTATAAACATCTATCAATACAGATTACAGATGTCCTTTGACCTAATGCTACTACTTTTAGAAATGCATCCTGAAATAATTCTTCAAATTCATATGTAGACAATGTTTCTCATGATAAAGTTTATAAGAGAAAAGCCTGGGAGCAATCTAAATGTTAATCAATAAAGAATAAGTTAAAATAGCTGGACGTTATAGCGGGCACCTGTAGTTCCAGCTACTTGGGAGGCTAAGAGAATCACTTAAACCCAAAAGTTTGAGGTTGCTGTGAGCTGTGATGTCACAGCACTCTACCAAGAGTGACATAGTGAGACTCTGTCTCAAAAAAAAAAAAAAGAGTGAAATAAATTGCATATTATCTGCATGTGAGGAGGCATGCATATAATTATATGATTCTATATTTACATTTAGAAATAAGACCACTACTGTAATGAAGTTAGAAAAGCAGTTTTTGGAATAGTATTCATATTATGATCCTTTGTGAAAAGTGCTTGTTTAGACAAACCTGGAAAAGAGTCTGGAAAGAGATACAACCCAAAGTTGGTAGTGAGTGCTTTTGAGTGGTGTTATTGTGAGGACTTTATATGATCTTTATTGTACTTTATGTATTTCAGATTCCGTTATCATGATCATGTGATTAGCTTTTACCCCCTTAATTATAAAAAGCTATTTCCTTGCAAATGAATATGGGTGTTACTTTTCAGTCCTTAATTACAGTGATTATTAATACTTGACAACTATGGGGGAGGGGGAAGATCTCTCTTCATAATACATGTTCTTTTATGGCCAATTGTGAAAGGACACTGGTGATGCTGTGTCACCCGCTCCTTAGTCCATCCCAAGAGAGGTTAGGGTGCTGCTGACCCCCCACCTCGTGGTTCATGAAAACCTTTATGGACCACCTGAACACTGTTTCCCAGGAAACTATCATCAGCAGCAATCTTTTCATTTTTGTTTTTTAGTTAGAAATCAGTGATAGAAACTTTAAAAGAAATGAGCTGCCATCTTAAACAAGGCTGGCAGAGAGCTATCTGAAAATAACAAACTTCAAACCTTTGACGATGAGAAGATGCGTGAGAGGTTTAAATAGCTTTTTTCTTATCTGGAGAACTGGATAATTCACTGTTTAACTAGCTAAGAAGACTTTTCTTTTTTAAATTTTTAACTAGATTTAATAAGGAAAGATAGTGTATAAAAGTTCAAAGCATAGTGAAAATCTTTTTTAATACAAGTACAAAAATTATCAAACCCAACTTCCCTTTCCTTTTCTCTCTTCTTAAACATAGCACAGAGATCAACTTCAGTCTTGTATTTATGACTGATAATGGCCACTCTCTTTAATACTCAGAACGTACTTACAGAGAAAATGAAAACTGTCAAGTCTGTATTCATCCAGCTTCCCTCTCAACTATTCAAAATCACTTTGCTGCCTCCCCTTCAACAAGAGACGCTTAGTCTCTTGCCCACAATTAACCTATTTGTGGGATTGTACCCAGTCTCTCAACTTCCCATGACAGCTTACCTTTAGTTATTCCTCCTCTCTTCCCACCCATAGTTGTTCTTTCTCAATAATCTCCTTTCTTTTACCCAAGACACAATCTTTTCTCATCCTTAAGAATAGCCTTTTCTCAATCCTATCTATGATTACCTACTACCCTACTTCCCTCATTCCCTTTCCTTGAATAACAAATTCTTGAATAACAATCTATACTGTTGTAACACTTTCTCTGGCCAGGCATTGTTCAAGCCACTCAGCTGTGGTCTCTGCCCCCATGACTCAAGTGAACTCAGGTAGTTGCCATCACCACCATTACCATGATGTCTTCATGATCATAAAACGTCTGTGTGGCCTCTGTTGTCTCCCTCCCATTGATCCACATACCATGTTTAGAGTGAGAACTCTGAAATGATAATGTGGTTCTGCTGCATACTTTTAGAATAAACTTCAGAATTCTTAACACAGTTCAAGACCTCGCTAACTCTGCTTTCCTTTCCATTTTCATCTGTTGCCATTCCCCATTCTGGTCAAAAGGACCTACTATTGATTTCTTGAACAGATCCTGCTGTGCCTTTCCATGTGCTGGTCCTGTTGTCTAGAACGACTTCCTTCCCCAGGAGAGCCCTGAATTGAGCACCGAGCATGAGTTGGCATTTTCATCTTTTAGATTAAAATAATCTAGAATCTTACCATTTGGGTTGCTTTAAATTCTGGAAATGATGATGGTGACTACAACTGCTAGGATCTATGCCCTTTCTCTACATCTGTCAAAGAAAATTGCACATTTTCATTATAATATCCTGGCTCTTCTCAAAAACCTGTTAATACCTTTCTCATAAAGGTATCTGATTACAAATACCATATCTTTAATGTCTTACTCCTAAAAGAACAATTTGAAAGACTTGTTTAGAAGTCATAATTAATTTAGGCCTATTTTTATTGTTAAACACACAGAAGAATTTTAGTGATTTTATAATTTTTATACAGTAATTTCTATAGTATTTATCTCCAGGGGAAAAAGTGTGTTAAAGTCTAATTTCAAAATGTCTGAAATATTCCTAACATTTATATTATTGTTGTTATAGTCAATGAAGTTATATGTGGTCTGATATAATTAGAATAGATGATATAAGGTTTAAGGCCAAATAATACCCAATTTTGCAATTTCCTATTTCTTTCCCAAGAAAAACAATATGATATTGAAGTTCTGAAGGTTCTTAATATAAAAGTATACTTAAACTTCAACAAATAATAGTTAATTTTGCTGCATGAACTGTCATTATTTACCTATGTGTGGCATTTTGAATTAATGAGACTTTTTATATGTGATAAACATAATACACATAATAATTCATATTAAATGACTTGTTACTAACTTTTTTGTACTTTTATCATGATGATCACTAGCATAAGTTAAATTCAAATAAGAATTCCAAAAAATAAAAACAATTTGTCAATAGAACTTTATTGCCTTTGTTTGCTTTTTGTTAAATAGTCATAATACTAGCTTACTTTTCGAGATATTTAGTAGAGCCTGTGTGTTGTGTATTAGTGCTTTAATCATTTCTCAGACATTTGTAGTCCATATCTATCCTGTATCTTATCTATATATTTAGGGATTCCATCAAAAGTGTGTAAAAAATCTTAGTGATATACTTTCAATAAATAAAGATACATCGAGGTATCACAATGATTGTCTTTAACTCAAGTGTTTAACAGCTTAGCTACCAAATTGTTATCGCTATAAAACAACTCATTTTAAAACAGAACCCATTTCACCCTGTATGCAGTACACGTGTCTTATTGTTTACTGAAACGGATCAGTCAATAGATTTTAATTGAATTCCTACCATGTGCAAAACATGATGATCTGTGGAGACACAAAACACCAAGAGAAAAACTCCTGCCCAGCTTGTTTACAGTCTAGGAAAGGAAACATGAGGTGTATTCATAAAAAGTCTATGTTACAATGATGCCACATGAGTATTAAAAGATTTTAATTGAATTTAGTATATAGAAGTAGCGGTTACGCAAAGGCAACAGTGTCATCAGTTATGAACACAAAGCTTCTTCCCAGGAATCCTATGAGATGTGATTAATTGCTCATGTTTTTACTGGCTATCGGAAATGAAACCCATGTTACCTAGAACTCATGGCTAATTGGTAATACACATAAATGTAATAGTCCATAGTTTATCAAGGGTATTGATGAAAATCTGGGGAAACCAAAGCTAATCTGAAGGTCCAATTCAATTGCTGTTCAACAACAACAACATAAATAGCTCACGTTAACCATCACTACTAGCCAGACAATGTGACGTGGCCCCTGCATGTATTATACAAGAAAAAAATACTTCTCCTATCTCCAGATGTGAATCTGAGCCACGGCGTCACAAAGTTCCTCGCCCAAAGCCTGTCTATAAATATTTGTTTTTCATATCATCTCCACTTTAAACCTCATGTTTTTATTTGCTTTATTGCCTCTGTGATTTCAAATAACTCAGACCTGGCGATTTAGTCAGAAACAAAAAGCTTTACCAAATAGAAATCAACATGAGTAGAACAGATCAGACCAGGAAGATCAAAACCAGGGACTCCTCCGGGTAGTTCCAATGGTTAGAAGAATCTTAACAAGAGGTCAGGGCATCCAGCAGTTTTTAAATTGGGGAAAACTGCCTGTAGGAAAGGATCAAGAGCAGGACGAGGAGAGGGGTACTAAGGGCTTCGATTACAGGCACGGGGGCACTGTCGAGGGGCGCCCTGCCCCGGGGGCCTGCCAGTGCCCCAGCCTGAGGACAAGATGCTCCAGCTCACCCCCAGGCCTGGCCACAGCTGCAAACACCTTCTCGTCTCTCCTGCCTGCCTCAGAGCTCCTCCACCTCCCTGCAGCGCGCTGGACACTGGGCCGGCCCTGCTGTTTGTTAAGACACTGCTGTTCTGCTGTTCGCCAGCACCAGGCTGCTGCTGATGGCGTGGGAATGCTACTTTGAATGGAATCTTTTTTTCTTTCAAATCTAAATTCCGGTTTCTATGAGAGCTGGTAAGGACACAGGGTCCCAGCAGGGAAATCCTCAGTATTCAAGATCTGAAACAGAGAAGGAATATTCATGCACTCCCCAGGGGGTCAGGTCTGCTCTTCAAAGAGAACACGTGTACCCCAGACCCTGTCTTTTATTTGTGAATAAGAAAACACACTGGAGAAAAGCATAGAGTGATATACAGTTGCTAAATTTACTGGAAAACAGACTCAAGAACTTCTATATTTGGATTTGAACTCCTTAATAAGTTATTGAAAAGATATATAAAACCTTTATACATAAAGGTATCAAAGACAAGCATGGAGTTTGGACAAAAGTTATCGAGTATCCAGGACCTTATAACAAAAATACAGGGTTACCTCAACCAGGGAATTCCTCTAAGTTTCCTGCTAGTTTTCATTAATCCCTGGATTTTGTTACCTGACAGGACTAGGATACATGAGCCAGCTGGTGAATCCAGAACGTCTGGCTTCGCAGTCCTGGCTCTGCTTCTCACAAGCAATGACTCGGGGTAAATTACTTAATTCCCTAAACCTCAGTGTCCTCACCTGTGAAATGGGGATGAAAATAATAGGATTACTATGTAGAGTCAATGACTTGTTATTTGTCCAGGGATTAGAACAGTACCTAGCATCTGGAAAGTGCTTCAGAAGGGCACATTTTTTAAAAAAACAATCCTGTTTTCCTAGGTCAGCACCTGGGACGTGAGCTGACTCTTCTCTTTCCGTGGTCCACTACCTCCGCTCAACAAACACTGCCCATTCTACCTCCCAAGCAGAACTGGACACGGGCCGTTTCTCTCTCTGGAAAGCATGCTGCCCAACTCAAGAGACTAAACATCTCTTATTTGACTTGCAATAACCTTTTCATTGGATCTGAAGTCCAGCCTAACACCACCCCTGCCAGTAGGAATCTCAGGCCATGATTCAGGCATCCTGTAGCGGGTGTACGGCTTTCCACAGGCCAAGCTCATGACTCTTTGAGTCCATGTCTACCTTGCCAGGATGGCCAGAATTTACACACATTCATTCGAGAGGTTCAGGGTCTTTAACAGCTCCAAATCATTACACGGGGCGGGGATAAGTGGGGGTCTGATCCTTGATCTTCACTGGCTGCGGTGAGGCCACGCTGGGTACAGCTGTTTTCCCCAGGCCGTCTGGGGTCTCATCCATCTCTTTGCAGGACAAAATTATTTTCTTCTCTTCAGGTAACTGTTCCAGGAAGCAGAACTCAGCGGGCTTCTGCCTGATAGCTCAGCGCCCTCTCTGAGTTTTCTCTTCTGGTCTTCTCCCTTCACCTCCTGGTTTTCTTACCCCTCTGCTTTCTCCTCCTGTTATTTATCTCCCACAGTCTCCTAAATGGCTGTAAGGCAATTTTGGATCAAAAGAGCCACAGAGAGCATTTCTATTTTTCACCTTGCCTCATTCCTTACCCGAGGCTACGCACAGAGGACCTGCTGCCTGCTTCGATGGAGAACGGGAGAAAGAATTACAAAGAGAAAAGATAGATAGATGTGGGAAGTGTGACCTCACTACACGTGCAGGATACAGAAGCCCAGACACGAACTGAATCTCACCATTCCCGTGTGAACGCTTCCAGTGGCTTCTAACCGTGTTGAGCGTGATGTCTGAAGCCCGGGACCTGCTGTGCGAGTTGAGGCAAGTCCACGCAAAGGAGCCCCTCTTCACCCTCCTGCCAGCCCCTCCCTCTTCTGTAATTTCGGGCCACTTTACCCTTTGAACACTCAAGAAGAATGAGAAGGAGTACACTGGCCCCTCAGACTTAAACGACAGTGTCTGCAGGTAACTGCACTTACCGTTCCTTCCACCGCACTCCAAAAAACAAAACAAAATGGAAACCCTGGCGTGGCCCACTGTTCTCTGGATCTGTGCCTGGCAAACACTTAAAATGGGCTGTAACTTCAGATGTTGAAGAGTTAACTACCAAAAGGTGCAAAATATCTCATTAATACTTTTGTCATGGTTACATGTTGAAATGATAGTATATTTAATACACCTGGTTCAATAAAGTAGCATAAAACTAATTTCACGTTCTTTTCAAATGGGGCTACCAGGAAACGTAACAGGTAGCTTGCTTGCCGTATACTTCTCTTGAACTGTTCTGGGAGTGTGAGGGGAGGTAGCCTGAGCTGAGCCAATGTGTTCTATATAAAGAAAGAGCCAAAGGTCATGGTGCTTTGACATAAGCCTCAGACGGGGTCAGCCTTAACTTGGGGTAATTTTATGAGTAGAAAACATTTTTTCCAAAAGAAAGCATTCCTTGGCTCAGCGCCTATAGCTCAGTGGCTTGGGTGCCGGCCACATACACCAGGGCTGGCAGGTTTGAACCCAGCCCAGGACAGCCAAACAACAATAACAACAACAACAACAACAACAACAACAACAAAATAGCCAGGCACTGTGGCAGGCACCTGTAGTCCCAGCTACTGGAGAGGCTGAGACAAGAGAATCGCTTAAGCCCCAGGGCTGGAGGTTGCTGTGAGCTGTGATGCGATAGCACTCTACAGAGGGTGACATAGTGAGACTCTGTCTCAAAAAAGAAAATAAAAAAGAAAGCATTCCTTTTCACTTTGAAACACACTGTGCTCAGAAGCCAATACACTCCCTGAAATTGTGGTTAAGAATTGTAAGTACCCCCACAATTATCCTCAAATAGCACTTTCCTCTTGCCACCATGGAGCTTACACTTGTCCCCTTCACAGATGTTCAGGAAATTCTTAAACAAGAAGTGATAACCCTGCTTTGACTCCCATGGATTTATTAACTACAAAAAATGAATGAGTTTTATCCTTTAGAAAAAGGAGAACTTTATTAAATTCCCATGAAGGGTAGCAACCTGCTCTGAGGACATTCCCACAGGTTGGGAAACAGAGCCCTGGCCAGAAGCCCCCTGGCTTCAAAGAAAAGACAAAAGGCAACAGGATTTTACACTGAGCTTATACTGAGCAGGGTGGTCAAATATGCGTATTTAACAAGCTGTGGGAGGAGTCATGAATATTTATGCTGGAAATCATGCACAAGTAAATTGAGTTTTCTCTCTCTCTTCCAATCCTGCCTCACTCCCACCCCCGATGGCCAAGAGGGGTCCCTTCAGTTAGCAGAAGTCTTAGGATTTTCTTTTTAGTTCACAAATTCCACGTTCCCAGTCCTCTAACCCACATCTTCTCTTCTGAGGGTCGCCATGATTTCACACTCAGGCAGTCAGCTGAGGGAGAAATAGGCCCACCTTAACCCTTGGCTAATGAAAAACTCTCAGTGGGCTAAATTCATACAGAATTGAATCAGTACATTAACTTCCATACCTCTCCAGGTTGGCCGAGACACAAACACTCCTAAGGAATAATGTCCACACAGCATAGAGAGACCTACAGTCCTGGAGTCCTAGTGGGCCTTTGAGATGAATCTGAGCAGCTGTCTTCCTTTACAAGTCAAGGAATTAAGACCTGGAGGATGTAAATGACTCACGGCTTAGGGCTAAGACTGAGCTTAGATTTTACAGCACCTTACTCTGTCAGTCATAGATACTGAGCTGTCCCCGGGTGCCAGGCACTCTTCTGGGGGCTGGGATACAACAGATATCAGTTACAGAGCTTCCCTCTTAGAACAAAACAATTACAAGTTGGCTTGAAGAGTAAAGGCAATTTATTGTCATGTAACTGGAAATCAGGCTGGCTCCACACTGCTCCAATGACTCCATTAGGACGACTGCCTCTTGAGTTCCCGGTATCCATTCTTCAGTGCCTTCCTGAGCTTCCTCCTTTACTGTGGCAGGGTAACAGGCAGCAGCTCCAGGAGTTGTGCATTTTCACATATAGCTCTAGCACAAAAGAATCCACAAACACCAACAACTTGGAACTGAGTTTTGCGCTCTGATTGGCTCCAGTTAGATTAGGTGTTTAGCCCTGAACCAGTTGTTCCGAACTGGAGACTGCACATGGTAACTGACTTAGGGCAGTTGAGGGGAGGGGGCACACCACAAGGTAAGGGCAGAGTCACTTCCATCCGCAATCCACATACCGAGAATTCTGAGGTACTGTTAGGAAGGGGGAAGGGAATATAAACACTTAGAAGCAACAAAAAAAATAAATATAATCCCTTCCTTCAAGCTCAGGACCCAGAGCTTTTCAATAACCCTCTTTTGTTGTTGTTGTTGTTGTTGTTGTTGTTGTTGTTTGTTTGGTTGTTTTTGAGACAGAGTCTCACCTTGCCACTGTGGTAGATTGCCCATGGCATCATAGCTCACATTAACCTCAAACTCTTGGGCCCAAGTGATCCTCTTGTCTCAGCTTCCCAAGTAGCTGAGACTTCAGGTCCCCACCACAACGCCTGGCTGTTTTTAGAAACAGGGTCTCGCTCTTGCTCAGACCTGTGTGGGACCCATGAGTTCAGGCAATCCACCTGCCTCGGCCTGCCACAGTGCTGGGATTACAGGTGTGAGCTACTGTTGGTTTTTATAATCTGTGTCATAATGGATCTCCAGGGGCATTTTAAGATTTGAGGCGGTCTGCACCTTTATAACCCCCACTCATTTCCCTCCAACTTTAAATACAGACTCTTGTCTGTTTGACACGTGGGGCTCCTGGATAAGATTTCATTTGAAAAAAATGCTGCACTGCAGAAACGCAGTTTTAAAGTCATTCTCACATGTAAGGCTGCTGCAATGCCGAAGTTATTGACGTGGCTTTTTATACATCACTGTCTCTTTGATTCAAGAATTTACTCCTATTGCCACAATACCTCGTCCAGTGCCCATTGAATGGAATCTGAGTGTCATGTAGGCATTTCGGGGAACTTAGGTCCTAGAGCTGAAAATTTCCATTTCACAGGCACTTTCCTCATGCGTCTGATATTTTGCTGATAGTAGTCATTCCACAGACATTCTTCTCATTTCCTGCTTCATTTACTCATTCAAAACACTTGAGAGTGATTTCTGCCTCTGTAAGCCTTGTAAACACTCAACTTTGAAGTCATGAGTAAGCAAGTGAAATTGTTACCAAGCGAATTTACCAGTGAGTTCCACTGGTGTTGACACTCAGCAAGTGGAGTGTGACTGTCCTTCCAATAAAGCTTCCTGATAACCGTCAAGGGAGTCTCATGTTATAGTTTGAACATGAACACGTAAATGAACAAACAGACAAACTTTGACCCAAGAGAAGATAAAATGATTCTTCGTTCATGTCTAAGTTGGCAATATGTTTGTTACGGTCATGTACTTGGTGAAGTTTGTTGTTGATTTCTGTTAAGATTTTTATTATCTTCCTCAAATTCTAGCCATGAAAATGTGAAGTTTACAGTATATCACATCTGAGTGTTGTTAGCACTCAAAGAATTCAAACCTTCGTTTGTATTCAGAAATTTCCTTCCATCTCCTTTCATTCTAATGATGGTTGATAAATGAAAAATTTTTTTATCATTTTTTCATAATGATAAATTATTTTCTTCAAAGCATTTGGGGAATTCAAAATGTTCCCTAAAATTCAGTCTTAGACAATGGGTAATATTCACACAATAACTTTTTGTACAGAGTCTTATTATAAAAAGGATATTGATTCCCATTTTAAAATGAATTGATTAAAATAGGTAAGGACACAAAACTATTTCAGGTCCGTATTGATTTATTTTTACATAAATTACTTTTGCTGTTTATGTGCTGCAACATATTCCTTAGAATGCCCTAGAAATGTGTGTGTGGAGTTTCAGAAAGTGTTTGGGAACAACAGCTGCAGGGAAATGAGAGCAGCAAATTGGACAGAGAGGCTCACCTGTGAGCAACGTTACACCAGGGGGCCCAGACCATGGTCGGCACTCAGGACTTACACGGCTCCTCAAGGCAGGGGGGCTCGCCTTTGCATCCCACATGGGTCAACCATTTGGTATAGAGCAGCCCTGGGGAGAGGATACCTGGGGCAAGGCAGTTTCCTCCAGCGAAGGGCACAGCTCTGAGCTGTTTGCCTCCAACACTCCCAGCAGCTGGGGGAACGAGGGCTCCAGTTCTAAGGGAGGCATCCACATGGAACAGTGTCCCCACCCTCCTGTCCACAGGGGAGCTTTGGAGGGGAGGAACGAGGGGTATGCATCTGAGGGGTGCCAAGGGCTTCTGTCTCAGACCTTGTTTGCCATTCACCCCAATTTCTAGTCACTTTAAATGCGTGATTGAGTAAAGTAAAAGATACCTGTTGATACAATGGAAGTACAAGTCTTAGATGGTCGATAGAATAAGAAAAACATGTGTTTTGCCTGCCCCTAAAAATCAATTATTATTTCACATGTGCTGAAAGTATATTAATGAAAGAAGCATGGACACAAGCAATGAATTTCTAGCGGTTGACTTTTTGAGGTTTGTATTTCTTACATGGGCAAAAAAGAGTGTATGACAAGGAAATTATTTTATGTGCCTCAGTGTGTAAATGGGCTGGTGCTGGCGATACTGCCGAGCTGGTTTTTACTCCTGTTATCAACAGAAACCAGTGAAATCATCACAGATGTCGTCAAATAGCATATACACAGAAAAGCATTAGGAAATGAAAGGGATAAAGCAGATTGAATAAACTTGTCTTCAGCCCACAAATTCTGATATATGGACCTGAAACCTCTGAGAACGTACGGCAGACCCTCCAGGCTTTTGCACGGTCCCATATTAACTAAAACTGGCACATACTGGAACTACAAAAAGTGAGGCCTTCTAATTTCAATTGTTACAATTTTCATTGTCTGAAAAATCTGTCTCCACTTTAAAAATCATTAAGACTGTGAGCTCCGTGAAAGAAGAGACCTTGTCTGTTTTTACTCATTAATTTTGTCCCTACAGCTTTCCACGGGGTCTGCCCCATAGCAGACGTTCAGTAAATATTTGAGGAGGGAGCGGATGAACCATCGGCCAAAGCAAACAATGTGCAACAATCTAGTGACCATGCACTCTCTCCCCAGACGGTCTGCCAAATATCTGAATTATTTGCCAGGTGAATCTTGAAAAGGTAACATAACTTTCTAGAGTAAACTGTTAGTGCTTGCTCTTTTCTCAGAGATAAGGATTTGATAGCACTCCTTCCCAATATTGTCTTCTAAACAAAGATCATTTGGTTTTCAAGTTCCAGCTATTCACTATAGTTCTAGTTCACAAAAGGACTGCTGTTTGTGTAGGAATGTAATTGGTGAAGTACATAGTGATTATTTTATATTGTTTTATCATTTCTTTTTTTTTTTTTTAAGACAGAGTCTCACATTGCCCTGGGTAAGTAGAGTGCCGTGGTGTCGTAGCTCACTGCAAGCTCAAACTCATGGGCTCAAGTGATCCTCCTTCCTCAGCCTCCAGACTACAGGTACCTGCCAAAATGCCCAGCGAGTTTTTCTGCTTTTTAGTAGAGACGGGGTCTTGTTCGAGCTCATGCTGAACTCAAACCTCTAAGCTCAGCCAATCCACCTGCCTCAGCCTCCCAGAGTGCAAGGATTATAGGCATGAGCCACCGCGCCCAGCCTATTTATTTTTTAAATAAAACAAATTTAGGCTTTTAAATTCAGCTAGAACAATAATTTTCCTGTTGACTTAAAAATTAAAGTTTTTAACTCTGCTCGGTATTATACATACTGAGCTATCCAGTATGCATAACAGAAAAAAGGGCAGATATTTAATGAAGGCCAGAAATGCAAATATGCTATGTAGCAATGCTCAAGGGCATGAGGAAAGCTGGATAATGACTAGAAAACACAGTGCTTAATCCCAAGAACTTTCTTACATTTGTTTTTAGCTAGCAGACTTTTAAACAGGAGACAGTAGCATCTTCACATTTATAAGTAATATGCCCTGACACTTTGGAATTGCCAAATTTGTGATTTATATGCTGATTCTAGAAGCTCTGGTGCTTTCTTACAAATCACATTTCTGCCAATCACCCTTGTTTCTTGAACTAGATTCAAACCTCAAATTCACTCATTTTCTACTTGCTGAAGTTCAGCTCTCATTCTTGGTTTATCTTTCTCTCGTTGCTCATGAAAGATATATAGTTTTGGGATTTTCATCACTAAGGAACAAGTGAAAAACAGCTTACCATGTGAGTAGCCATTGGCTTAACTCTCATTGCTTAGGGCTGGAACCCTGATTCAAAATGACACCTCTGCCCTTTCCCCATCTTCCTGTGCAATAAATGGGTTGTAGCCTTCACTTGAATGATAAAGAATTTGTCTCATATTAGGGGTGTATACATTGGTTACTTTTTCTTCCATTCTAGAGATACTTTGCTAAGGAGAACATGTTCCAGCTCCATCCATGTAAATATGAAAGAGGAAAAGTCACCATCTTTCTTTAAGGCTGCATAATATTCCATGGTGTACATGTACCACAGTTTATTAATCCATGCGTGGATCGATGGGCTCTTGGGCTTCTTCCATGACTTAGCAATTATGAATTGGGCTGCAATAAACAACCTGGTACAGATATATGAAAATATCTCAGATTGTATGTGAAACCCGCACACTGTACCCCATGATTGAATTATTGTACACAGCTATGATTCAAT
>CAUYON010085391.1:0-14847 GCA_963573935.1 Arctocebus calabarensis
ACGCTTATCAATATTCTCAATTAATGTGAATGGCTTAAATTGTCCTCTAAAGAGGCACAGGTTGACTGACTGGATACAAGAACTCAGGCTAGATATCTGCTGAATACAAGAATCTCATCTTACCTTAAAAGATAAATATAGATTCAGGGTGAAGGTCTGGTCATTTATAATTCAGGCAAATGGCAATCAGAAAAAAGCAGGTTTTGCAAATTTATTTGCAGATACAGTAGGCTTTAAACCAACAAAAGTAAGGAAAGACAAGGATGGTCACTTCATATTTGTTAAGGGTAACACTCAACATGATGAGATTTCAATTATTAACATTTATGCCCCCGGGCAATTAAAGAAACACCAAAAATACATTACTCGGACCTGATAAAACTAAAAAGCTTCTGAACAGCCAAGAGCACAGTAAGTAAAGCAAGCAGACAGCCCTCAGAATGGGAGAAGATATTTGCAGGTTATGTCTCTGACAAAGGTTTAATAACCAGAATCAGCAGAGAACTCAAAAGTATTAGCAAGAAAAGAACAAGTGATCTCATCACAGTGTGGGCAAGGGACTTGAAGAGGAACTTCTCTAAAAAGACAGGCACAAGGCCTACAGACAAGTGAAAAAATGCTCATCATCCTTCATCATCAGAGAAATGCAAATCAAAACCACTTTGAGATATCATCTAACTCCAGTAAGATTAGCCCACCATATCCCCAAACCATAGATGTGGATGTGGATGTGGAGAAAAGGGAACACTTCTGCATTGCTGATGGGAATGCAAACTAACATGTTCCTTTTGGAAAGATGTTTGGAGATCATTTAGGGATCTAAAAATAGACCTGCCATTTGGTCCTTCAATTCCTCTACTAGGTATATATCCAGAGGACCCCAAATCACTTCATAACAAAGATATTTGCATCAAAATGTTTATTGCAGCTCAATTCATAATTGCTAAGACATAGAATCAACTCATGAATGGATTAATAAATTGTGGTATATGTACACCATGGAATATTATGCAGCCTTAAAAAAGATGGAGACTTTATCTCTTTCATGATTACATGGCTGGAGCTGGAATATATTCTTCTTAGCAAAGTATCTCAAACATGGAAGAAAAAGTATCAATGCACTCTGCCCTACTGTGAAACTAATTTATAAGCACCTACACTTCTATATGAAAGCTATAACCCAACTATCACCCAAGATGAAGGGGAAAGAGGAAAGAGAGGGGAAGTAAGTAAAGCAAGCAGACAGCCCTCAGAATGGAAGGTCCTCACCCTTCAGCAGGATTGGTGGAGGGAGGGTAATTGCTGGGACCACACCTATGGTGCATTTTACAAGGGTACATGTTCAATCTACTAAGGGTAGAATATAAATATCTTAACACAATAACTAAGAAAATGTGGTGAAGTCTATGTTAACCAGTTTGATGAAAGTATTTCAAATTGTATATTAAACCAGCATATTGTACCTCATAATTGCATTAATGTACATGGCTATGATTTAATAAAAAAAAATGGTGAGCTAACAAACATATGAAAAAATGCTCATCATCCCTAATGATTAGAGAAATGCAAATGAAAACCACCCTGAGATATCATCTAACTCCAGTGGGAATGTCCCACATCAAAAAATTTCAAAACTGCAGATGCTGAGGTAGATGTGGAGAGAAGTGAACACTTTTTCGCTACAGGTGGGACTGCAAACTAATGGAACATTTTGGGAAGGAAGTCTGGAGAACCCTGAAAGAACTCAAGCTAGACCTCCCATTTGATCCTGAAATCTTAATACTAGGCATATACCGAGAAGTAAAAAATTCTTTTACCATAAGGACACTTGCACTAGACTGTTTATCATAGCTCAATTTACAATTGCCAAAATGTGGAACAGCCTAAATGCCCAACAACCCAGGAATGAACTAACAAGCTGTGGTATATTTATAGCATGGAATACTAGTCAGCCATTAAAAAAGACGGAGACTTTATATCCTTTGTAATAGCCTTGAGGGGAGTGAAACACATTATTCTTAGTAAAACATCACAAGAATGGAGAAGCATGAATCCTATGTACTCAATTCTCATATAAGGACAGTTGATGACCTAGTACACAGTGGGGGGTGGGGAAAGGGAGAGCAGAGAGATGGAATAAGGGAGGGGAGTGGTAAAGGTAAGCACAGAGAGAGGAAAGGAGGGCAGGGATGGAGCAGGGAAGAGCAAAAAGAGAGTAGGAGGGAGGAGGTGGGGGTCACAGTGTATGACACAACTTTTGAGGGCAGGATACAACTATAAGAGGGACTTAACCTAACAAATGCAATTGGTGTAACCTGAATCTTTGTACCCTTGGTGAATCCCCAACAATTCAGTGCCTGTGGCTCAGCAAGTAGGATGCTGACCCCGTATACTGAGGGCTGTGGGTTCAAACCCAGCCCCAGCCGAACTGCATCAAAAATTAGCCGGGCGCTGTGGCAGGCACTGGTAGTCCCAGCTACCTGGGAGGCTGAGGCAAGAAAATCGCTTAAGCCCAAGAGCTGGAGGTTGCTGTGAGCTGTGACTCCACAGCACTCTACCGAGGGCGATAGAGTGAGACTCTGTCTCCACAAAAAAAAAAAAAAAAAAAAAAAAGTGGTGAGCTAATGCCTTTTGTAACAATTTGGATGGAGCTAGAGACCGTTCTTCTACATGAAGTATAGCAAGAATGGAAAAACAAACACCACATTTACTCACTACTAAATTGGAACTAATTGATCAACATCTATATGCACATATGGTAGTGAAACTCAATGGAGGCCAAGCAAGTGGGGAGGGGAAGAAGGTGACAGGTAAATTCTTACCCAGTGGGTACAGTACACACTATCTGGTTGGGCACACTAATAACTTTGGCTCAAACTATACAAGAGCAAGTCATGCTACCAAATGATCACATCCCATATTTTGAAATTTTAAAAAATTATGATAAATCAAGAGCAAACTCTCATTACAGCTGTAAGACAGGTATTGATAACAATGTTTGGGGACAGAGAGAAGATCCAGACCAGTGGAGGCATCAGAAAAGACTTACTGGAAGAGTTGTTGGGAATGTAGGACATGTCCAGAATATAATAATAATAATAATAATAATAATAAGATAGTTAATACGCATTAAGATTTTACCATTTTTCAACTGTAGTCTACTAAAAGTTGTATTCTTTTGTGTTGAAAATGAAACTAGGGTCAATTTACCCATTAGGCACAGTACTTAGGGCCCACAAATCTCATGGGGCCATTGAAACAGTTTTAATTTCTTTTAAAATCTAAAGGAAAAATAACATAGGCCAGTGTGGGATCATTATTCTAAGGCAGTTATAAAATATAGTTTTTAATATTATTTTCATGGTGGAAATACCCATGAAGGAAAAAGTGCACATGGCCCATAAAAGACATAATATGGTGCTAATTAGAACCATCCTCGATTTTTCTAATTTCTTTGTTTCTACACACAAACTATATTCCAAATATGTGTTTATGTTTCTTTTTCTCCATTTTCTTGTATCCAAGGCAAACCACCATAATCTCTTATATGGATTACAATATGAACTCTTAATCAGATCCCTATTTTTGCTCTTGTCCCTGACAGTCCATTTTCTATACAACTGCCCAGTGAACTGTGATCATTCCTCTGCTTAAAATAGTACCATGGCTTTTTATTACACTAAAAATAAAATTTCATCACCCTCTTAAAGAGCCCTGCCTACTAATCTGAGCTCAGTTTGTATTGTTTTCACCAACACATGATGGCTTAGTCCTGCTCGTCTTTTCTCTGTTCATTGAACACTCTTGCCTTGGAATGTTCTCACTTCAAGTTCCTTTACATGCAATGTTCTCACTTCCTCTAGTTTTGCCTGACTTTAGTTTCCAACATTTATAGTTTTATTTCCCAATATTTAAGTCTAGATTCCTATGTGAACCCCTGTAGGAGAGTTCTTTCACAACCACAAAATTAGATAATCACATATATTATTATCCTATTTCCAATTTTACACAGAATATGTATTTATTTGTGAATTTTCTTTTCTTTTTTTTTTTTTTTTTGAGACAGAGCCTCAAGCTGTCACCCTGGATAGAGTGCTGCACAGCTCACAGCAACCTCCAATTCCTGGGCTCAAGTGAGTCTCCTGCCTCTGCCTCCCAAGTGCCCACCGCAACGCCTGGCCAATTTTTGGTTGCAGCCGTCATTGTTGTTTGGCGGGCTGGGCTGGATTCGAACCCGCCAGCTCAGGTGTACGTGGCTGGTGCCTTAGCCCGTTGAGCCACAAGTGCCCAGCCAATTTGTGAATTTTCTTAATATCTACCCTCTGACTGAAAAGTAAGCTTTTTGAGAAAGAATGTGGTATCCTAAGAGTTTAGAAAAGTACCAAGCAGGTAGTAGACTCATGCACATGGTCTCTTTCTCTTCCTACACACACACACACACACAGCATAAAGTTTGTGTGCAGTTAAAACAGATAACTATTTTAATTTGCACACAAATTTTGTGGCCACCTATATATATAAGTGTATATACCATGTCTATTACTTATATGGCATTAGGGTTCAATATGGAATACATAAATTTGGTCTCTGCTCTTGTGGAGCTTAAAGTCTAGCAAGATTTATCTTTGTTATCTTGATGAATCTGGCAAGGCATAATCTTATAATCCCATTTTTTCCAAGCCTGATACTGAGACAAAACAGGTCAATTCTTACATTCACCTGGGATTTGAACCCATGTAGCTTGTTTTCAAAACTCGTCCCTTTCACCCAACATTAATAACTTGCCTCAAATTTACATGATGGTTGAAGACATAAAGCTAGGGGTTTTGAAAGCCTTTCAATGCCAAGACTGAGAAGATTTTTCTTAAGTTGGAAGAAAAATCAGTGAAAAGCATTCTAAAGATTTAAGTAGAAATGTGCTTTTGAAAGGATGCCCTGGAAGCAGTAGGTCCAGGTAAGAAAGGGAGATAGCAGGTAAGAAAAGAGAAGGCTAATTGTATAGCCTGTCAACCCCCACCCTCTCCATATATTAGGAACTTAATAGCAATTTAAAATTGTATATTGTTTGCACACATTTCCTTAATAGCAGCTTCTGGATGAAGGAAGGCTCATTTCATGCATTTATGGAGAACAGCTCCCAGGCAGAAAACCTTCTAATTCTATTATAGACACATCTACTTCAGATATTTACAAATGAAAATTAGCAGTAGCTTCTGTATCCAAAGATAATTATAGCTACTCTCTATAATAATTAAAAACTTGTGGCTATGAATAATGTTTAATGTATCCATGCTGTCTTGAAGTATCTTTTCATTCCAGGTTGATTACAACTGGCCAGCATTTATTCATTGATTCATTTCTTGATGTATTAATCACATATTCATTGAATACATTGTGTGTTCAGGAATGCTAAACTCTCAGTTTAGTGAAGGACATAGACAAATTCCCTCATGAAGGAAATTCTCTTAGATCTACCTATCTGTATCCAGAATAAAAATACTTCTCCCGATCTCCTCTACTATCACTCTGGACCATCTTTTCTTATCTGTGTGTTTTTTCCACAACAGCCTTATATTAATTTCTGTTTTCATACTTCTCCTTTATTCTCAATATCGAAATTACAGGAATTCTTCTCTTTTAAAATATAAGCAAGGTGGTGCCACTTCTCTGCCACAGAGAAGAAATAGATCCCTACAGAGATCTACTAGGCCCCTTGTGATCTCTCAGACCTCATCTCCTAATGCTCTTTCTTACCTACTTCTATCCCATTCATTCTTCTCCAGCCACATTGACCTCTTTATTGCTTCTCAAACATCCCATGCATGTGGAAATCTCAGACCATTTGCAACACTAATCTTTCCTAGTACCTACAAAATCCTAATATCCTACATAATTTACTTTTCATAGTATAAAATTTTAAAACTTCTACCTATCAAAAGACTCCACTGAGAGAATAAAAAGCAAAAACAAGAGTATAAAAACTCTGCCATGCTCACAAATAGTCAAATAAGGAACTTCTTCAACTTACCTCAACTTCTCCTTCCATGGGACAGGGTCTTCCTCTGTTCTGTTCTTTGCTGACTTTCTACATACCCTGAACAGTGTTGATACATAGCAGGTCTATCAAAAGTATTTGTTGAAAAAGTAAATAAATATGCAGTATTTGAGAAAGTGCGTTGAATCACAGAGTCTCAATTGGGAAGAATTTTGGGGAAAATTATGAGGAAAATTACTCATTTTAAACCAAATATCAAATGTTCTGATTCATTGAAATACATTGACTTGTAAGATTCTGTCATATTAAAGAGGGGAGGAAGCTACTTAGACTGGACAAATTTTAATTGTCCATCATTGTTATTCCTTTTTAAGTCGATATCACCTCTATTGATAGCTGGATCACCACAGTGCTTCTCTCTTCTCTAAATAATGGAAGAGTATTTTGTACTGTTAACAAACAGAAGCTTGATTTACTATACTTACATTATCTGTTCATCATCTTCAGTATTTATTAATGACGTCTTGGGTTTGGGTTGGCCTAATATATAAGCTGAAATTTAATACATAGGGCCTAAGAAGTTTTTTATTGACCCCAAAACATTATCTCCTTCAGCCATTCTGTAGATCTTTAAGGTAAGATGTATACTCCTTTAGGATTTTTTGTTGGCTTCTGCTTAAAATGTAAATACTTGTGGTAAGAGAGTCATTAATCAAATAATACTTCAGAGTAAATATTTTATTTAGTACTTTCAAGGAAGAATTGAAAAAGAATATGCTCATGGAGTAGGGAAAGTGAGATGGAAAAGAAGTGGATTATAGGGTGTTGTTTGAAAATGGCTTCCTTGCGAGGATAATCAAAATACAATGTGTGCGTGTGTGTGTTGGGGATTGGGGCTGAGGTAAGGCTGTGTTAAAATATGTCAGTGAGACCAAATGGGAAGGAAAGAGTTTCCATGGTTATGTGACAATGTGTGAATATTACAGACAATACTTTCCTATCACACAATTCATCTTGGGTCCAGCCTTACAGGGGCCTGGAGTACACAGCAGGACAGTCAGACCTTGCCCTTAGCATCACCTCTTTCTATTCTTGTCACTTTGGATTGTGGTTTCTTTATCTACATAGTAGAGATAATCATGTCCATCTCCCTATCTCCAGCTGTTAGGATCAAATGCACTAACCAAAAGAAAAATTACATTAAAAAATCTAGAAACTTAAGTATGTGCTTCTCAAAAGAAAGAAAGAGAGAATGCCAGAATAACTCAAGATTTGTAGATTTGTATCTACATTGCACATGCTCTCTTCCCAAGCCCTCGGTTGTTTTACTCTTGATATTTTGACTTTAAAATAACAACCTTTAATTATATTTCCAAACATATATGAAAGTAGAAGCAATAATATAATAACTTGCCATAATCCATATCATAGCTTTAGCTTTAACAATTATATTACTAATCTTGTTTCACTGTACCTCTCCACTACCTACTCCTTGCCAGTTATTCATTTTTACTGCTTTATTGAGGTAAAATTTGCATTAAAATAATGATAAATTTTAATCATACAATTCAATAAGTTTTTGTAAATTTATAAAATTGTGCAATTATAACCACAACAGTTTTTGAACATTTCCCTTACCCAAACAGGTTGTTTCTGATCTGTGTGCAGTTAATTCCTGCTGCTAAACCTAGCCCCTTTTATCAGATTGAGGAAGTTTCTATTACTAGTTTATTAGAAGTCTTTATTATGAATAGTGATTGAATTTTGTTAAATATGGGGTTTTTTTGCATCTATTGAGATTATCATCTTTTTATATGTTCTATTAGTTTTGATTTTTGAAATTGTGCATTATATAGATAAATCCCATGTGTTCATGGTTGATATTTCTTTCAGTATATTGCTAGATTCTGTTTGTTAATTTCTTAAAGATGTTTTCCATCTGTATTCATGAGAGTCATCAGTCTGTACTTTTCTTCTTGGGACATGTGTCAGGCATTGCTATCAAGATAATACTGACAGAGATAGAATGATTTGGAAATCATATTTTCTCTTCTATTTTCAGAAAGATTTTGTGAATGATTGGTATTATTTCTGCATACAATATTTGCTAAAAACTACCAGTGAAGTCATCTGGACTTGGAATTTTCTTTGTATGAAGATTTTTAATTGCTAATTCAATCTCTTTTCATATATATATGCCTATTCAGATTTTTTATTTCTTATTCAGTTATGATTGTAGCTTTTAAGGAATTTGTCCATTTCACTTCATCTATTAATTTGTTGGGATAAAATTGTTCATAGTATTTCCTTTTAATCTTTTTAATACCTGTAGTGTTGGTAGTGATGTCTCTTCTTTAATTCTGTTTTAATGTGTGTCTTTTTCTTGTGACTCATCTCAAAGAGTTTTCAATTTTATTTGTCTTTTCAAACAACCAATGTATTAGTAAAGGTTCTATGAAAAACAAAATCCATAAGATACACACATACACACTCATATATATATGAAATACTTACTAATTAGCACAAGCAATTATGAAGCCTGAGAAGTTAAAAAACTCATGATTTACAGCCAACAGCTGGACAATCAGGACAGCTAGTAGTGTAATTTAATTTAATTTGAAAACTTGAGAATAAGAGGAGCTTATGGTATAACTTCCAGCCTGAGGTCAAAGGCCTAGTTCTTAGGCAAAGGGTGGGGTTCTGGTGTAAGTCTTAGAGCCTTGACCCCCAAGAACCAGGAGGTCCACTACCCACGGACAGGAAAAGGTGGATGTCCCAGCTTCGGAAGAGGGAGAATTTTTCTTTTTTTCTGCCTTTTTGTCCTATCTGGGGCCCCAGTAAATTAAAATATGCCCTCCCACATTAGTAAAGATGATTTTTGTTACTCAGTCTACTTATTCAAAAGCTAATCTCTTTTGGAAACACCCAGAAATAATATTTTATCAAATATTTATGCAAAATTAGCCTAGTCAAATTAATAGTTAAAATTAGCAATCACAACCAATATTAGTTCTTTGTTATATATTGCTTAATACAGAATTAGGTAGCAATTATTTTCTTAGTAATTTAAATATGTCATTTCACTGCCTTTTCAACTCTGTTGTTTCTGATGAAAATTCATTTAATTGTATTTTTGTCTCCTGGATGGGATGAGTTATTTTTCTTGTAACTCAGGGAATAGACACAATAAATTATTCAGGCCCTGGTCAAGTGGTATTGACCAAGGCCCAAAGCTGCTCAGCTCTGAGGAGGCTAAGAAATCTAGAAAGGCTGGCTCTGGGATAAACTGAATTTTGTTGCTAGCTTAACATGATGGCAACCACCTGGGCATTAGTTCAATTGTACAAACAATTTGAGGTGTTTGCACATGTCATGTTTGCAAATATTCCTTTGGCCAAAGCAGGTCACATGGCCAAATCCAACATTAATTGGGTAGAGAATTATACCAGGCTTCTTTCTTGTCTGAGGGTCAACAAAGTCACATGACAGAGAGCATATGAACAAAAATGCTGAAGTATTATTGTAAATGACTGTGTGAAATTCACAGCTGTTCTCCCCACAGTCACCTGAGGATGGGGACTATGCTCTGTGCTTAGAGTATACAGCTGGCTCATTTAGTAGACACATGACTTTGCACACGTTTCTTTACCTATGTGTGTTAGATTTTCTTATTTGTATTGTGGAAATAACAACAGTATTTCATAGGAATTTGGAAATATTCAATAACTTTATATGAGAGAAATTCTTAGCACTATGCCTGGCAGAAAGCCCCAAATCTCCTGGTGTATAATAGGAGCCATGTAAGTTTTGAATGAGTGAAGGATATTTAAAATGGAAAAGAGGGATCTTAGAAGTATCGCAATGAATATTTCATATTGTTGGGAGAGTAAAAAAGAAATTGGGAAGATCAATTAAGAAAGTGAACTAAAGCTTAGTTGTGGTCAAAGAAAATATATTGGATGTTTGTCCCTGGATAGACTCAAGGTATATATAGCTAATTTGAGTCTGCAATAAGTCATTTTACTTAACAAGAAAAGATCTAAATAGTTGTCAGGAATACCTATTGTAGTAAATTTTGCTAGTAGGGCAAAATTGATGGTCAGTTCCTGATAAGCTCACCTTCACCTCATGTTCACGGGAACCTATCATAAGTGTATATTGTAGGTCCTCAGAGGCATCTTGGTAACCTATACCAGAAGTAAAGGGAGTGATTGCCCAAGGGAAGGTATTCAATCAATGGCAATGATAGGCCATGAATAAATGTTCCAGCCTCCCATATTTCAAGAGGATTTCATAAGCTGAGCTGGAGGTCCCGACAGAATTGAGCTCCAATTGCATAAGTATCCTAATGTTGACTTTTCTACCTTCTTTTTCTCTCTCTTCCTACTCTCTTGCTCCCTTGGGATTATTCCAAAATAAACTTACTACATATTCTCTCAGGTTCTACTTTCAGATAAACATAAACTAAACATATACATTTTTGATCTTTTCTTTTGTTTTAACCCTAGTCTGCTCCTCCCCAAATTTTCCTTATGCTTCCATCCCAAGGATGAACACTCCTATTTGAGAGTTGATATTTATCCAGTCTATTCTACCAAACAAATTTTTGTTAAATCTGAACTAATAGAACTTTATATTATGACAACTATATGCTTTATTTTTGTTTTTAATATATAAAATTAAATTTAAAAATGTAAGTTATAATATTGAAAATAATTTAGCAAATTACAAAAACCCCTTGGAAATGCTGATACTCTTTTCAAGAAGTATATTCCTTGTGTTGAGGTCTAGCAATATACGTGACCACATTTATATGTTCCTTAAAAGCTTGTCCCAGAGCCAAGTAAATAATGTTTTCTGGAAAATCATTGATCCTGAGAAATACTATGGAAAGCATCCAATAACATAATCTCTCTCTTGATAGAATCCTTCCTGCAAGTATATTTTAATAGTCTTTCTGATAAGTTATTCAGACTTTTGTCTTTAGTTTTCACTGTGATCTTGGTAAATGGACTAATCCATTTGTCCAGTTGTAAATGGACTCTTACTGGAAGTCCATCTAGGATGAAGTCCTTACTGAATAAGTGACAAAACTGAGAAAGGAATAATTTCCTTGTGAAATTATTTTGAGAAGAAAATAATTTTCCCAAGTTCCTATAATGACTATAACTAGAATTCTAGACTTGACTTGTTAGGCAGTTTTGTCTTCCACATTGTTCTAACTGTCTTGTGTGTACCTTAATGTTCTCCATTTAATATGAAGCTGTGCAAATGGTTCATTCTCTGTAGTGTGTCTATCATAAAATTTTTTCTTTATGTTTTGCTCTTAACCTCTTGCTGAGCTATTAGGTTTTCAACTGTTTTGATTGTTCAGCTAAGATGATTCACTTTATGCCACACAGCTCCTCCCCCATCATGCCCAAATTTGCCCTCTCAAACTCTAAGCAAGCCCCAGGATCTAGTACTTGAGTTCTTAAGAAAGTGTTTGAACCCCTTATTTCCTTTCATTTGAGATGAAACAGTAAACAAGACACTTTCAGAATGGGGACTCATTCATAACCTCATACTTACTGATTACCAAAGGAAATGAAGAAGTGGATACTTCCTTTTCTGTGCCCATTTTTTTAATGTGCATTCTAACCCAAAAAGCTTCTACAGATAGCATTCCTGCCTCTCTCATCATTTCTTCATTCCTGCTCATAGACCGAAACCCTTCTCTGATAAGTAACTTTGAAAGAATAAGGTAATTCTCACCCCACCCTCCAGCAATCTCCTTCATCTGTAGAATGCATTCTACTTTGTTTCCTTGTCAAGTGCCAGGCTCATTTTTGTTCATTCTTCTCAGTGACATGGATTAGGAAAGTCTGGGTAATTCTGGAATGCTACCTTTAGGATGCCTATCATTGACCCACATTTTAGCCATGTTCTCCAATAGCTTTATCAGTAACAAAGAGGATGCTTTGATTTCTGTTTACTTGACTCATGCACTTATCATTAATACTAACTTGTTTCTAAAATCGGGGAAAATTCCAGCGAAATTTTCTAAAATCCCAACATAGAAAATGAAGGAAGCCCTTTTTTTTTTGTTTGTTTGTTTGTTTTGTTTTTTTTGAGACAGAGCCTCAAGCTGTCACTCTGGAGAGAGTGCTGTGGCATCACAGCTCACATCAACCTCCAATTCTTAGGCTCAAGCGAGTCTCTTGTCTCTGCCTCCCAAGTAGCTGGGACTATAGGCGCCCGCCACAACGCCTGGCCATTTTTTGGTTGCAGCCGTTATTGTTGTTTGGCAGGCCCGGGCTGGATTCGAACCTGCCAGCTCAGGTGTACGTGGCTGGCACCTTAGCCCGCTGAGCCACAGGCGCCAAGCCCTTTTTTTTTTTTTTTTGTAAAAGGATGTGTGGGGCTTGGTGCCTATAGCTCAGTGGCTAGGGCACCAGCCACATATACTGAGGTTGGCAGGTTCAAACCTGGCCCAGGTCCGCCAAACAACAATGACACCTACAGCAAAAAAATAGCTGGGCGTTGTGGCGGGCACCCCACTACTTGGGAGGCTTAGGCAAGAGAATAGCTTAAGCCCAAGAGTTGGAGGTTGCTATGAGCAGTGATGCCATGGTACCCTACTGAGGGTAACATAGTGAGACTCTGTCTCACTAAAAAAAAAAAAAGGATGTTTGGCAACACGTCTAAGACAATGGTCACAGGAATGACCAATGAAAATAATGGTTTACTATTTCTAAAAGTTAATTGTCAAGGAGTTTGAAAAATTACAGTATTCTGAGGATAATGCTATAATGAGCAAACATGGTTATTTAAATGGAAGATGAAAACAACACAGAAACATCACTATTATAAGCTATTATTGCAATAATTAATATTAAGAGATACCACAATATGTAATTTAAAGCACTCATTCATCATAATTTTGCAACCATATTAAAAAAGAAGCATCTTTTTTTTTAAATTTTCAAAATTTTAAATGGTGGTACAAGTGTTTTAGGCTACATAGATTGTCTTTGGAATGTTTGATTTCTGCCTATAGATTTGCCCATCCCCCAAATAGTGTTTGTAGTATCCCATTAGAAGTTTTATCCCCTTCCCTCATCTCCCCTCCTTAGTTATTTTCCACTGAGTATTAATTCCCTCTCAGTTAGTGCCAATTTAATAGTGAGTACATGTGGTGTTTGTTTGTCCATTCTTGAGATACTTGACTTAGGAGAATGAGCTCTAGTTCCATTCAGATTGTCACAAAAGGTATTAATTCATCTTTTGGTAAAAACAAAAAAAGCCATTTTCATGTTTATGCAAATAAATAACTTTTAAAAATTTTACCCCATTTCTCTAATCTTTGTTCTTTCAAAAATCCTTTGATTCTAAAAATTAACAAGTACGCAATTGGCGTGGATGTGGAAAGAAGGGAACTCTTATTTCTCAATGTTTCAACACAGCCCTTTGATTTCTAAAATTATGTTGTAATATAAAACATAGCAGAATTCCTGATCTTACAGCTGTCAGGTTTACTAATTACACATATTGGTATAAGCGAAGCAGATGGGTAGGGAGTGATTTAAGTTTAATTTACTGTTTATCTTGAACTAAGTAGCCTTCCTGAGTGCATTTTAAAGTTTTGAAATTTTTGTTTGTTTTAGTAAGATGTTATTTTTATTGTTTTTTTTAATGCCTAAAGCCTTCTTTTTTTTTATTGAATCATAGCTGTGTACATTAGTTGAACCATGGGGTACAGTGTGGGGGCTTTACATGCAATCTGAGATATTTTGATCAACCTGATTGACATACAATTCATGATATTTTCTCATTTACTATATGAAAACATTTTTGATCCATATTTAGAAGTTTTCTCCTGACCCTTCGAATATGTACCACACATGTGATCTCATCCTTTGTCCCATCTCTCCCCACCCTGTCTCTCCCCTTCCCTCACTCTCCCCTTTCCCCATCTTCCTGTGCAATAAATGGTTTGTAGCCTTCACTTTCCCAGTCATCAACAAATTTTTGGAACATATATTTGAAATTAATTACAGTTTTATTTTTAGTATAACATGGCTCTAGATGTTAAATTACTTGATAACGTCACGTGATCACTTTTAAGTGATAGAAATAGCTATTGTCATATTATTTTTTCCAGTGAATGTTTATGTTAATAAATTCAGACAGGTAATAGTAAAAAAAAAAGAAAGAAAATGTTTTTAATGTTTTTAGCCAAATGTGAATGCCATGTTTATGTAAGCAATGTATGCAATAATAATTTAAGGTTAAAAGAAAATGAAATTTCTCTATGCTAAATAGTATCTTAACTGCTAAGAAAAAGATATCAAAATCATGAAAAGGCACAAATCTTCTTCCTGAAGAGTTGAATGAGTGCTGGTTGTAAGTAGTCTTTAAGGGCATAGCTCAGGACATTTGTTTCTGTCTGCTTATCTACCTCTAGGCTAAGCTTTGTCCCTAATGAATACAATGAATGCAGTAAGGAAGAGTGATAGAGCCAGCCCTTGGAATTAAGGTCACTACAGAAGCTCCAGCTCTGCCATTACTCTTCTTATGACAAACCTCCCTGTACCTCAGTGTTCAAAATCTTAAAATAAAAAAAAATCCTTATTTCAGAGGGTTGCATAAATGAGACCTTCGTGAGCCTCTTATAATAATGCCTAGCATAAATAACTTCTCCAATATTTTATATAAATGGCTATTTTTAAAAGAAATCTAATGATTTCGTCTTCCATTAAAAGCCTCTGTAATTTGAATTTCCCGTGGATATTTTCAAGGCCAATGCTTTGGGAAAACAAGAAAAACAACAAAAATTAAACACCTTCTCTTTCTGAGTATTACTCATACTA